>JAKWJA010001806.1:0-52844 GCA_027704765.1 Solanum habrochaites | reverse complement strand
GGACGCCGAGCACTCGCGGTGGTGGGGGTGCTATCAGTAGGTAGAGATTGATGGCCGAGTGGGGGAAGGCGGAGCATGTGGGGAAGGTGCTAGGGAGCGTGTTGTGTCCGAGGGTCGAAGCCCGCTGCTTGTCCGCAACTGTCGCCCACCGACGTCCAAGGTTAATAGACCGAAATGTATCAATAGCATGGAAAAAAATGAGTCCCAACATTAGACTTTCCTTTGATATATTGCTCTATTCCTAATTGCTGTTTTTCGAAAATACGGGAAAGTGGACAAGAAGTCCAATATCCGCGATGTTGTTTTGACATCAAACACCTCGTCGTACGGCCGACGCTTAGCCCCGGTCCTCTTCGGGCGGCGCAAAGAGCGCTTCGATCAGTGAGCTTTACTCACATCTTCAGGGTGGCTGCGCTCCTAGTCAAAACCCCCTGGCTGTCTCTGCCCCCTACCTCCTTTATCACTGAGCGGTCATTTAGGGGCCTTAGCTTGGTGATCCGCTCTTTTCCCTCCTCGACGATGAAGGCTTATCCCATCCCCCATGTCTGCACTCATCGACCGACCTTGCCCCCTGTTTATTTTGAGGTCATATCTAATAATTCAAGTTTGCCTCGATATGTATCCAAAGCTCTCTCGGCCCCCACCCGAACCGTGCTCTTACCCCTAGATGGCCAGTCAACTGCTGCGCCCTCAACGCATTTCGGGGAAACCACTGCTCTGGGTGCGAGTGGCATTGCACCCATAACCACAACTCACCGCGGAGTTCTTCAAACATCAGTCCGTCGACCTCCACTTAGTTTCATCCACCCACTTCATGCCTGTGTCTGGATAGATCACCCATGTTCTGGTCCCATAAAGCATGAACATTGCCCTAAAGACTCCGCTTTCGCTAAACGCTCGGTGGGTTCCCTTAACCAATCACTGCCTAGAGAGATCGCCGGCTCGTGTTCTGCCACAGGCAACGCGGTTCGAAGCCCTGCGCCTCCACTCTGGGAGCGTTACGCGTGTATCTTTCATGTTCTATTTCACATCCCCAAGAGGAGGGGTTCTTTACCCTCACGTACTACTTTCTCTATCGGTCACCAGGAGTATTAGCCTTGCAAGGGGTCCCTTGCTGATTCACACTGGATTCCACGGGCCCCATCTACTCTCTGGTCGACCTAAGCAGTGCTAGCCGTCGCGACTGACTTCGCGCATCATAGGGTGCAGCATTCGGGCTGCTTCGCCTAGCTGCACGACGCTTGTTATTGCTCTCCCCACAAACCCGTTTTCCACGGTTAGCAGCTCCCATTTCGCCCGCCGCTAATACAGGGACGCGCTTTTGCCTTTCTTTTCCTCCGCTACGAAATCTTCGAGTTTCTCCTGTCTCGAGCTCTGGCCTAAGCCCATGGATTAGCAGCATTCGAAAGGTTTTCTCCAGAGTCCCTCCTGGGCTGCAAGTCCCGAGAACTGGAAACTCGCCAAGGACCGGTCAAAGGATTGAATCAAAGCTCGAGTCTGGTCCGACGGAGCACTCCGTACCCTTTCAAGGAAGTTTTAAACTCAATGATAAGCCACGCCTATTATTGCATAGGTTGAAAGTACAAACGAAGCGTAGTTAACAACACAAAGAAAATCAACAGGAAGAGAGAGATAGAAGCCTTAAAGGCCTTCCGATCCAATTCACAATAATGGTACGACAGCTTAGGCGGCGAGATTTCCTCTTTATGAGATTAACGAGATTAAAAATGGATACTTATCTGCGAATCTTCTCTGCATAAGGTAAAACACGCGGAGGAAAGAACAACTTTCAGATTTATCTACGCTCAAGCCAATCTCTGAGGTGGGTGCGACGGTCAGTCTAGAATTGACAGAAACTGAAAAAGATGACTTTATCGAATAATGCCAGGCCGCGGCTTCCATCCATCTTGAGAATGTCGTTTGGCTTGCTCCACAAGGGGGTGGGAAGTGCACTGGTTACTGGATCCCAATCAAAGAAGGCAGACAATGGGAACGTGATAGATAGCTTGGGGCACGGGACCTTCCCTTATAAAGACGCGTCATTCTATGGCAGAGAAGGAGAGGGAGAATACAACATCTTCACGTAGGGACTTTTCTCATATCATAGATTCTAATTCGCCTCATAAGTCCAATAGCGTTCCGTTTAGATAGGAACAAATTTGATACTATGAGAACTCTCGGATCGAAAGTACAGAACGGAAAGATCCATTAGATATGAACTATTGGTTCAACCATCTCTGACGATTAAGCAACAATTCGAATGCCTTTCTTGCGTATTCTGATACCAACCAAGCGTTTAATATATAGATGTAGGAGGATCCAGTTGGTTGGGAAGTAAACCCCTTGGAACATCTCTTTCACATCGGCAAATAATTCTGATGTGGACACCACCGAGCCAGGGGGGCTGATCTTTGACTAGGGAAAAGAGTGGATTCTGCAGGTCCAAAATATTGGCTTATTCGAAAAAAGATCGCTGTTCTTTGGAAATCGAGCTCGTCCATGTCTGGTACGGCATGGTTCCCCTTCTGCAGAACCCGGATTCAAGCTCTTGGAAGCTCATCCTTTTCACATCATAAAGGATCCGCTTCGCCCCGAAATGACCTTGGACCAATAGGGAAATCCCAATTCATTTGGGCCCTTTCGATACAATCAAATAGAAAGCCCAAGGCGCCTATATTTCTAGGATCCCACTATGTGGATTGAATAAATCCTCCTGCGGGTCAAGGCTCCGTCCTCCCTCCCTTCTTTTCAAACTCGATTTCATATTTTTCATAGTCAGTAAATCATCTGATCAAGGATAGACCAAGCGCCCTTTTTGCAGCATATCTGAAGGGACTCCGTGTCGGGTAAGGCATCATTGAGAATCCCGTTTTATTCCGTTCACCATGCCTGTCATGTATTCGAGTCCTGGCGCGACCACGATTACCCTCTCATGCGGTGTATAACATGGATCCGCCGGTTGAGAGACCCCAACTGGGTGTGCTACCTATCGCTGGTAACCTTTATGTAAAATACCAGGATTCGATATCCCAGGTTATGATTCGTACTCGACTCGTTCAGGGTTCAAAATTTTTAACCATGTATCAAAAGAGATAAACTACAAAATGATTGATACTCAAATAAAAAAATGGGTTGACCCCTCTAACGCGATGCCCCTATGCGGGAGTGCGGTAAATTGTACTAATCGAGTTTGAAGGCTTGGATCTTTCCGGAACCGAATTCGTACTCACTAGTGGATTCAGGTGATTAGCAAGGTGAACTACAAAATTTAGTGTTCCGACGGTGAGGTGAGCGCAAATAGTAGTTCAATTCCAGTTGTTTTCGTGAGGAACGACCGGAAAGTATTCACCGCATAGGCTCAGTACAGTCTCGGGCTTTTCTGTCGCTTAAATTCATTGGAGTGATTTTCCCCCGGATAGAAGAGGGTAGCACCATTCACCGGTGTTCGGATAATATGTGTATGTAGAATATATGTTAATAAAAAAAACCATGGAGTATTTTTTTTTTGCATCCATTGGGCATCCATAACACCCGAGCACCGGGTATCCTTACGCCGCCACCAGGCCATAAAAAGCCCGCAATTCAGACCATAACCGTCGCCATACATCTCATAGACCCGCGCATCTTTAAATAAGACAATTGGTACGTCCTGGGCTTTCCGCCTCCATCTTATCATGATAGCATCTTATGCTGCGGGCAAGCATCCGAATGATGCACATTTATAGGCGTGGGCAATAAACCTTGTAGTCTGCTTGTTATCCTCGGGGAACTGAACTCCCTTGAATAGGAAAAAAAAGAGGAGGTAGTGGACAACTAAGAAGATTATCTTTTCAAAGGCTAGAAGTGTTAAAGGAAATTAGGTAAAGACGGGTAAGACAAGAACTATCTTGCTATACCTGAATCATTTGACTCAATTGCTTTGCAAACTGGAGCCTTTCTCCCCAGCGTCTTTCTACGATTCTAAGTCAATCCCCGCTAGTAATGCCTCTAGACCTGACTACTCTTTTTTTTTCCTTACCCATATATCACAGTTAGTACCCTCAAAGCCATTCCTTTCAGTAGACGCTTTTCAAGTCAGTCTTGTCCCGCCTGCTCGATTAGCAAGTGCCTCGGCCCTGCTCTCTTTTCCAACAATCTCAGCCGAGTGCTTCGTCCCCTCCGTTTAGGGCGAGCTACTTCTGTTCACCAGCCTTTTCTCTTCTATTTTGAAACCTTTCGCTTAACTCTATTCTTTTTGAAGCTGCGCCCCTCTCGACCTGTCTTTTCAGACTCTACCCTGCTCTTTTGAAACAATTTTAGTCAAAAGCACGGTCGACAGACTCATCTCCACTATTTTCCCGGACTGCACTCCTAGACAGGGAAGCGCAGGTCCGAGCCCCAGCCTCGTGAAACCTTTGCTCATTAACGGGCTGAATTAGCCGTCTCTATCCATCTCCGCAACTCTAATTGTACAACATGATCTGGGAAGCTGTTCATAAGGAAAGATCGTCGCGTAGCAGCTAAGGGCCTAGAGCAGCAATCTTCTCCTTCCGGCTGACTTGAAAGGGAGAATAGACTCTTATTTGCCTTAGTTTGCGAAAGACCCCCTATAAATACAAAAGAGTAAGAATAAGATTTCTAACAAAAAGTATAGTCGCCATCTTCAGCGAATGGAGTCAAGAGCAGGTTTATCCCAACCTGAAGCCATGTTCCCCGCTAGGCGGAGAATAGTAAACTATCCTTGCAGCTTCTTCCCTAGATTCATTCCTTTCCTTAAGGGGAAGTTCTCATTCGGATTTTGAGAGGATTCTCATCCGGCTCTTAATCAGCGAAATAAGGAGAATCAAAAGGAGGGACAATAGGCTACTCACACCGTGACCAGTAAACACTTTTTACCTACCGACAGTCAAATGAGCTTATACTGAGTCCTCTGGAAATCGAAGTAGGAATTTGTAGGACTTCCCCAATCGAGAAGAATAGGATGACCTAATCCACTTAGGAAGAATCGAACCATAGAATTCCAGCTTCGCGCCGTCCCGACCTTCAATCCAATCTGCTTCTGAGTCCGCGAAAGTCTTTTTCAAGTTCGATACGATCACCCAATATACCCCTCCTTTACTGCCCTACTTCTTGCCACCGAATACGGGCATAGGGGCACATCCTTCTTGATTGGCATCCTTCAGAGAGGAAACTGCATATGAATCAGGCACACGCTAACCCCTTCCCTCCTAGAGGTCGGTGCGTTAACGTCCTCCTGCTCTTTGTCCCTTCGCGAATGGGTCGAAAGGACAAACTCTTAATAAGATTAGATCCGACCCAAACTATTAAATATCTCCTGTCTGCTTTAAGGCACAATCACGAAAGTCGGCAGAGGCGCTATCAAATACTGTTTCCTCCCTCCCTGGAAGAAGAGCTGGCAAAGACTAAGGGAATAGCTTGTCATCGCATAAGAGCAGATGAAGTTCGACATCATAAACGAAAGACTTTCTTCTAAAACTGCCTAGATCCCATCTTTCATGTCTTCTGGTTTCCGTGTAAGGTGCAGAGGGCTAGGGACAGAACTCCGGCCATAACTCCTGGGGGAAGCCTCCCAGGGACATAACAGCATTCTGTGACCCGCGAGCTTAGGGCAATTGGCTTAGGATTCCCCCACCCCCACCTCATAAAAACATCATGTGATGCTTCGACACATAGATATGAAGAAGAGGAGTCTTTATTCGCCTTATCAGGCATATTTTTTTTCTTTCAAGAAGAGGCAGAGGATCTGAGCTTGACACCGCATCTGCTTGGGTTCCGCATACTGTATACGTGTAGGGCCCCAAGCCTTCAGACAGTAGGGTTTCCAACCCCAGATTCAAGAGTTAATTAGAGCTGACTAGTTTAAACAGGAAATTCAAATAAAAGGTTCTTTCACCTTATATTGATTCTTGTTCCGGCGTCAACGCATAATGACTCCCCGAGGATCACTCACTCTCCTTACGACCACTAAGAGGAGAGATTCCACCTACCCTCTTTCTATATAAACTTCAGAACAGCTAGCTTGTCGCCGCTAAATTAAGCAATTGTCGCAGCTTCAGCGGTAAGCAATTGTCGTCAGCATCCAGTCTGAAGCAATTGTAACGCGCCCGGGTGGATATCAAGCTTACTCGAAAACGTGATAGGTGCTTTGAGAAATCACAGAACTGCGTAACAGCACAGCCTTGACGCTGGTCCATGGAAAGGGAATAGCTGAAAGAAAAGAGAGTGTTCAAGCCACAACTGATCCGAGTAGCTTAAAAGATGCTACTTGAACTCGACTCCGTGAAACCTGTTTGAGCGAGAGGAACAGGACAACAGATAAAGAGTTTAGCTATGTCCTAAGAAATTGGATAAGGCTTGCCGCCACGTGGAAGGTCTTCGGAGCCAAAAGCGCTCCATACGAGGCCGATCCGATCTCCATTGTGTAGCCTTTCAAGTGCTGATAGACCAAAATGCCGAGCTCCTGTTGTTGTTTATTGCATGGACGGAACATGGATAACCCTAGCTTGACTATTGTTGACTTCGTGAACCTTATGGATGGTTCCACTGGAGATGCAGTGTGCTCGGCTTTTGCCGTTTTCTTTGTCTTTTTGCCTCTCCAACAGTGGGACTGTGCGAATACTAAAAAACAACCTGCCCCTTTGTCTAAAAGATGTGGGTGCCACGAGATATTCGTTTGAGAGTATACCTTCTCATTGTGCATGCCGGCCAACCTTGCGGCTGAAATAACTATCTGGTGCGGGAGTACTCCATCGAGCTTGAATCTTGGTTTGAGTATCGAATCGGCCTAGTATAAACAGGCATCCTATACTCTGTGTCGTGTGTGCTTATAGTGCCCTGCGGGTGGCCGAAGGTTAGGCAGTGACAACATGGGCTCATCCCGCCACGAGCTATAAAATTTCCATTTTTCCGCATTTTGGTTGTCCCATCGAGATATGAGTGATCGGGGCGCCAAGACCCCTGTGCTGGTGATGGGTTCCTGCTGCCACGTGAAAAGCGGTGCACTAGCTTGTCAGGGCGAGCCTAACCATGATGCTGTGTTCTAGGCTTCGCCTCTTCACCTCACGATGAAAGTCTCGCTCCTATTCTTTAAAAAAAGAAGATGAACCTGCAGCTTGAATTATCTAAGGAGGTAAGGAAGAAGTGAGAACTTTGACAATAAAGATGAAGATCCGCTGGGGGTGAGTAAAATAGTGTGTGTGTAATTAACAATAAATAGATAAATTCCATTTTATTTTGTCTTCACCCCCGCCCCAAAAAAAAAAAAAGAAGAGAGACTTGTAGGGAAATGAATGCTTGGTTGTTGACCAAGAAAGAAGAAATGGGAGTCTTGTGGGACAATTGCTTTGGGCTAAGTCACCTTGGACGAGTGTTGTTATGGCTACCTAGTGCTTTACATACTGGTACGCACCTCCGTGAAACACTGACCTATAACCCCTTCTCGTTGTAACCGAAAAGAGATCTGATTTAAACGACAGGGTACAAGCATATGAGTTCGATCAGTAGGTTCTTTTTTTTTTTCAGAAAAGAAACGAGAGACAAGAAAACATCTTTGATTACGATTAAAAAACAATCTCATAGAAACCAAGATCCATTTCGGTCATTTCTTGGTGAACATGATCTGCCATATCTCTTTCGATCCGTCATTTAGTCCAAATAGAGAGAGATTGGTAGGACAGTGGCAAGAGAAACCTTTTGTTATGATAATCACAGGGAGTGGAAGCTGCAGTAATCTTAGGAAAAAGCCCGGTTCTCTATTGTCTTCGTAGCTTCATTTCCCACTCCACTGATTCCTTCCTTCATATACCTCCCACCGAATAGATAGAGACAAAGGAATAACCGAACCACGTCGACAAAAGCCAGTACCCATGCACTGCTTCAAAGCACAACTGATGCTCCTTGGTCCGATGAACCAAGATAGGCGAATACCCACATATTATCGAGAAAATAGTACCTATATCACATAAACCAAGAAAAGCCAGTTGCTAAGAAAGGTAGAACCATAAATACCTTTACTCCAGAAATAGTGAAGGTGCTGATAATATCCATTCCTGAAAGCCTGTGCTACCGAGAGCCAAGTGAAACGGTAGCTACTAAAGCGTAAACTGCTCGTTTTCCTTGCCCCGCGAGGAGCATGTAGCCCAGTTACTGCAGCTCCGGATGAAGGGAAGTAGGGTAATTAAGAAAAGGGATTTCTTCCCAGGAGCTAAAACCGCATCCCTTTTGGGGGCCAAATACCAACCTCGGATCCTACCGTAGGTGGCCAAAGAAGCATGAAAGACAGCCCGTAAAAAGACAAAAAATAAGAAACATAACTCCGAACGAGAAACAGAATAAACATATCGAATCGAGGTCCTAAATTGTACGACTATATGGTATGAGTCCTTCGAACGTTGGATTCACGTAGAACATCGCGCCACCCCATACACAGGTATAAGGAGAAATAGGAGAGCCCAAACTGAGAAGTGTGCAAAGTTTGCACCCCCTTGGAATGAGTGCATGTCCATCACAACCTCCTACGGTTTGTTGCCAGCTCCGAGTGAAACCCTAAATAGGGCCATGGACTTGGATCTACTACCAAATGATAAAGAATGACTCTGAATTCAATCATAACCCCTTGCTCGTTCTATGTTAACAAACCCCCCCTTCACCCCCCACACAAAACCCGACAAGTTAGTAAAGAAAAGAAGGGCTCCTTTGGGGTCTAATTTTTCTTCTATCTGACGCGGACAAAACAATGACATGTCAAAAATAAGGAAGGGATGGTTCTCTTTCACTGCCATGAATAGAAGTCCTAACGAGACAAACGACTCGCTCTATTACTTTTAGAAGAGATCTTGGTTTGAACCGACGAACTACGAGGTAGAAATAAACCTTATTTTCTTTGAAAGCAGATTTTTTGGAAAGTACAAATTCTCAGTCATTCGCTTTCGAAAACTTGCTGGTCGCGGATTGTTCGTTCTGCGCCGCCAGCTGCCTCAACTCAAAGGCGCCAGGTATCTACTCTGGTTGGAGGCTGCATTCATTATTGAGATTAACTTTACACGTGGAAGGGCTTACTCTACTAGTGGGCCTCGCTTTGTTCCTCGCCCCCTTCCCGCCACTATTTCCTCCCCACGAAAAGAGCGATAGAATCTCGAGAACCATTTCGAACGTCGGTTTTCGCGGGCGATTGGAACAGAAAGGGTATTTAACATTCTTTTACTAGCCTTCCTTTCCCCATTTCGATCGAATTAATTGCTCTTTACCGACAACCAAGTCATATGAGAGTAAAAACCGATGCTCTCCTGTGGCGTGTTGGAACATGGATTAGCAGTATGCAATTCCTACAGTATGACCCACCCAGAATTCGCCATGTAACGACTTTAAGAGAATCAAATAGAATATTTTTCTTTCCCATTCTCTCGTGAGCCACTTATTCTCCGAACAAGAGATTAAAGTCATCTTCCTCCTTTTTTCCGCAGAAGTCGACGGCGTTACAACCATTGTTATACTTCGAATAAACTTGATCAGATGATCACCCCGGTGCTAAAACCTTTTCTCAAAGATATCCTCCAAACTGTTTGGGTCGTTCTCCGGATCTTGTTCTCCCCGGTGTAAACCATTGGATTCCGTAGTTTTAGAATTCCTGGCTGATCCCAGTAATCCTCTCCATCATTTGCATATAGGCAATATAGAAAGTAAGAGGAAAGGCATGAACCAAAGATTGTGTGAAATAATGAATTTATCCAGTTGATGCATTCTTGGATTGATTGAGACAAAAAGATTCCTCAATAAACACAGCTTCACTCCGTCAATCCTGTACGAGTAGTGAAGAGTATAATTTAGTTTGTTGTTGACCGACGGAAAGCATGGGAGTCAAAAAAAAAGGCATCAATCAATAATTGAGAAGAATAATTCAAAAAAGATCTTGTACAACACTGGAATCTTTACCCCCGTTGATCCACATCCTTTAAAAAAAAGCGGGAAGACTCCCCTCAGAATAATTTCGCTCACAGCATCGGCGTGGATCGCCAACAGCTGAACTTGTCTTCCAAGTGATAAGCCTCCTTTCTTATGTTTGAGTAAGGGGATCATTTAATATAATAATAAGGAAAGTATTTCTCTTCTCAAGCATTAAGATTAAGAGTTTGTCTTGAGACCATTCCCTTTCTCCTCCATCCTTGAAGTTCGAAATACTCTTGATCAAAGAAAAGAGCGAAAATTTCAATTCGGCGATAAAGATAAATGTGGCGCATTTTCGCGAACAAGGGCAGCATAGTCTCCCGGAGTGTTCTGAGGCGGTAGATTATAGTACGTACCATTCTCCAAGAGTCTTATACGCCGATATATTTCCGCCTCATTCTCCGCGGCAATAACGTTTCTAAAAGTTTAGAGTGATTCCGAACTCGATTCAGATTCCAGGCGGGGAAGACTTCCTGATTCTCTAGTCAATTTAACTTTCATTCGACGATACAATAAGATAAAGGCTGTGGTAGTGCTTACGAAAAGCCAAAAAAGTCCATAATGAAGAATCTCAAAAGTCAACTAAAAAGGGAAAGAAGAAACACATAATTAAATCAATCAGACTTTTTTTTCTTCTTCTTCTTCTCAAACTACTGTGATATGAAAACGAGTAAGAAAAACGAAAATAAGGTCGGGGTCTATTCGAACTTATTTTTTTTGCAGTGAGCTGCGGTGAGGCTTCGCTTGCTCCAACCCTCCATTTTCTTGCTTTATTCTTTTTGTCAATTTTTTAGTAACAAAATAACAGACAAGTAGGACCAAACTGAGAGTTAGTACATGAAAAAAAGATGTATTTGTGAATGAAAAATACAAGTGTACCAAATAGGAAAATCATCAAGGCACAATCTCAAATTGTTCAGAGGTGGGACGGTGGACAATAACTTCCAATCTCATCACACAAATTCCTGCCTAACACACCCACTTATGAAAGTCCTCACGCAAGGCCATTCATTTGTGAGATGGATTGACATAAGGAATAGTCCCAAGTTCTTTCATCATTAACATGCCAGACATGCTCGACGCCTCGATCTTACCGACGTCCCTCGCTGGTGGCAAACTGAGACCATTGCAATCCATGTTTCTAGATCTTGATCACAGAATTTTCAATAACTTTGCCCGATCATCGAGGCTTGCTTGCACATTAATTTTCAAAATGAATTGATTTTTTTTTTTTTGTGTGAGAAAGTTCCATAATGAAATGTTGATAGATAGAAGGGATAATTCAGCGCTGACAAAAGTGGCTCTAACCAGTCTGCCTCCGTTTTGTTTCCATTCCTTCAAAGACGCAGAATATTCTTCTTTTTGTGTTATAAACCACAATATTCTCCTTTTGGTTAATGTTTTCACGGTGAATTGATTATCAATATCCTTTTACTTCTGCGGGCGGAAATGGAAGAAAAGTAATGAACCGGCGATGGCTACTGAATAACTCCTTTTACTTTCCTCAATAATAAGCCTTTGGATCTTTGCCTTCTGTTCGCTCAAATCTTGTTCAGTCCATCCAAGCTGGGTTTTTGTCTGAATCTTCGTGGAAGAAGAAGAAGCGGTTTCACCAGCACTAATATGTAGATCCCACCAAATCATTAACCTGGCGGCTGCTCGCTCTTTATCATGATTCACCGGCCACTAGATCGATAAGAATACTCTCCAAAATCTGCTCTTTGACATCAGTGGATTCACCGGCCAATATATCCAGGAATCCCACCCTATTCTCAACCTGGTGGCTCGGTTGATTGGCACCCCTGTAAGCCTCATCTTGCATCAATTCTGGGGAGTCCCAAGTCCTACTCATCACCAAGAACATCTCTTGCCTGAGCTCAAACTTCAGATTGTGGGTGCGTTTCCACTACATAAAACAAATGGATTCGATCTTGGAAAATGAATCGGACTCAACTCATCTACCCCTTTTTTGGGAACGCGACTCAAGCTCATCGCATAGTCCCTTTTGTGACTCGCCTCAAAAGACGTCATCATCCATATTCGATTTTCCTCTTCCTTCTTATTCTCGTAGGTACAGTCTATTCGACTTTTTCTTGCAAATCCTCTCTTTTCCGCTTTTGACTATGATTGGCCCTTCAGTGGTAGAACCTTGTGAACCAGGCATACTGCTTGCTTGCTTTTCTCTCTATATTTTTGCTAATTTCTTTTTGATAGTAATTGTCTCGTTTAGAGTACAGTCTAGACCACGGATCAAACTAATCCACTCGGGAGATGCGTTTGGTAAAGTAGTAGGCTGGTAGTTGAGACTTCGCCCCTTCTTCTTCAGTAAAGCCGAGAGCCCAACTATTATATTGGATTACGTAACGTACACCAAACATAGCTTTAGAGGCCTCTTACTAATGGGCGGAAGAATAGAAGTTCTCACTACTAGCTTAGTTTAGTCTTAAGCAGGCAGCGGCGGTCAGGAATGCAATTTATACTAAACTAAATCCGCCCATTCATTAGGACAGCACTTGCTTAGTCTTTTTCTAGCGTGATTGCGAACATTGTTTGGAAAGGGTCAGCTGAACGACGGTATACTATCCACATTCCAAACCTATTTCCTTTTGGCTGGCCCCATGCTAACGCCAGGTTCCCTCACATCCACTACATATGAACATTAAGCCAGCGTAGTATAGCTCATCAACTCGGCCTTAAACGGCACCCTCACTATCACATAGGTGCGGACTTGCGGCGTACGGTCTCACTTGGCCTAACAGCTGCCAAAGCGGAAGCTTCACTGTTGACGGGCTTATTGTCTCTTTTCTTATCTAAAAAAGTGAAAATAGAGAGAGGGATCACTCCTCGGGCATCGCTAAACCGTTGCGCCTTCCCTTTGCTTACAAACAAACAAACATTACCCCATTTCTTTTGTGATCGCTCGCTTTCCTTGTCGCGCTACTCCGCCTACAACCGGCTTCGGATTCTCCGAGTAAGGCACCGTGTTTGAGTAGGGATTGAATAGAAACCTCTCTTTTGGGGGGGCTCATGTTTCTGGACTCTACTCCTCTCCCCGGGCTCCGCTCTGCTCTGCCAAGCTTCACTCAACACGTGGACAGAGGGATTTGACCACCAACTGCAGCCTCGGGTTCGAAACCGTATCCAGTGACCTGCTGCACCCCCCCCAATAAACGTGTTTATCAACCCACCCTTACCTACCCAAATGTATCATGATGAGAATCAAAGCAAGTCTTGTGAATGCCCAGTCTCCTTTCTTCTATTCTTTCGGTCCTAATAGAACTCAAACTAGGTTTCTTCTGTCATATAAACTATTCTTTCTCTTCCTCAGAGATTGAATTGAAAGGCGACTGACTGTGAGGAAGGTTTTATATGCTTTAACACATGCAAGTCCAATAAGTATGAAGCTTTCCGCTTCTAAAAAGGCAGGTTGAGGGACTCCATTGCGGCATTAAGTAAGGAGTTGGAGGAAATCAAGAGGCGCATGTCCACTCTCGTCATCTCAGTCTCTTTTTGTGCAAAGAGGTTCAGAGTAGATGCAGGGCGACCAAAAAGCTCCGAGCAAATCTTCTAGAGAGCGTACCCTTAGTTTCGACTCTTTCTCTATTCTAAAACGAAAAATCGAAAAAAGAAAAAGAAAGGGGGTGCGGGTCAAATCCGCATCTTTGCGCCCTTTACTTACTTCAAGGGATGGTGCGTCCGATACATGATTGGTTAATGACGATTCTCAACAGCATCTGTAAGATCTCGGAGGCTACTGACGGATTCGATCAAAATTAAACCTTTGGATATTTTTCTTAGGAAGGAGATGAACTAACCTATAGAATTTGTATGTAAGTGCATCGAATTAAGAGAAAGACTGGCAATCAATCAAGAAGAATCACTTCCGACAATTAACTGAGCTTTCCCCTTGTCTCTCTCTTTAGCTTAATGAGGAACAATCCTAAAGTCAAAGTAGTCCAGAAGCAGCTATGGTTTCGTTCAAGAAATAGCTTTATGTAAAGTGGGGTGAGTCCCTTATAGATCTTCGTTCTTCTCCTTTCTTCTATAGTTAGCTTGGTTGAGAGAAAGCTTACCCCCAATAGCTGTTAGAGCCACCCAATGTGTTTGTAGACCGAACTGTCTCGCGAAGCCGTCACGGTAGCTACCTAAGAGCAGTCAAAAAAAAAAAAAACAACTCGAACGGACAGAGGGGAAATGGGCGACACCCCCCCGGTGTGAAGAAGCAACAAAAAAGAAACAAAAAAAAGTTTTTGAGTTTTTGACTTTTTTTTGTGCCGCGCGCGCGCCTATTCCCTCCGACCTTCACGTTGCGTGTGCCGCGTTGTTCCGACCGGCAGCGCCCTGCCCCCGCTTTACGCCCTCTTCCCCCTCCGGTTGCTCCGCTTGCTCGTCTTCTCCCCCTTCGTTTCTCGCCTGCTTCCTCTCTTGCCTTCGCCTAAGATTGTACCTCCCCTCTTCTTGTATTCCCCTCTTTGCTATCGACTAGGCATCACGCATCGATAGGGACCCAAGACGGGCTAAAAAATTAAACGCGGCACCTTAACGTATATCTTCATTTCTGTTCCTGAGCTGAAGGTACGCTCAGCCCCTGATACATCGCTATTTCCTTAATCCGTGCGTCCAGGGATACTGATCGGTTGCTCTTAGATATAGCCGCTCTCTGGGTTAGCGATAAGAGTCAGCCGGCCCGTGTGTAGCGGCGAACAAGGATTTCGTGCTGCAAGAAGCGTGCAAGTGGGTGAACGCATCATCCCCGAGCCAAGCTAGCCACTTGGGAACATAGGGGTATCAATCCCCGAGCTTCGTGCCTGGAGAACGACTGTCGTTGGCCCCTTATATATGAGTAGCAAAGAAGGGTAGGGTTTCAGTTTAAAGGTTTTCAACTATCACGTCCCAGCTCGTCGAAGCTAAAACCAAGCCTATCGATTGAAATTTCCCGCCTCAGCCTAGAGGCGGAACCGGCTCCCCCTGACATCCTCGGACTAGTAAGAAGATAAGGAACTGAGGAGTTTGTCTCTCTCCAAGAGTATAGCGAGGCGGAGTGTCACCACCCACCAAACTAGACGCCGCTCAAGGCGTTCTGCCAACGGCGAAGGCGATCGCCTCAAAAGGGTGATTCAGCCCCGGCAATGCGATGCAGTGAAAGACGCTGCGGACTATTGGCCGTAACGGTAAAGATATGCCGGCAGCTATCAACTCCTGCTTCTAACGAGTTAAGGCCGTGACCTAGAACGGAAACGCGAACCTGGGGTAGGGGTCCTCTCGAAACGGGAAATTCGAAGATGGAGACCTGGTTCGGCACGAAATAAGAAAAGGTTTGGGGGGCCCGTTGCAAAGGAAGTGAAAGGTCCTGCCTTCCGGGACGGATCCGTCATGACGCGAAGTGTCACTACGGTTCCTTTGAAGAATGGTGTGATAACCACCAACCTATACATGCCCCACGAGCGTCCACGGGCCTGCATCCCCCTACTCACACTGTCTATGCACATCGCTCTCCTCCCGGAGGTTGGCCGCCTACCTGATCTCTTCCATTTCCAGAAGATCCCGGGCTCGATCTGGTTTTAGTAATCAAGGTGATTCTTTTTTCTGTTCCTATATAATGGGGTCCTTGCAGCATTTCCACACAATTATATTCGTATGATCAATTAATGGGACTTGGCCCGGAAAGTGTTTCGCTCTATCATTCGCTCGGGTAGTCCCCCGTTTCTGGTGTTTTAGGTCACCTTTTCAATTGCTCCCTTACCTATGTGCAGCAGGAATTGCCCTATTGAGTAATGGTGGAAGCGGGCTAGCCCACCGAAAAGTGCCCCCCCTACGTTGCCTTTGTCGTGGGAAAAAAAAGAAAAGATTTTTTAAAGAAAAGAAATTGCGTAAATTCTGCCCTTTTTGATCCCATGCTGTCCTTTGGTCACAAGCAAACTAAACTATACCTCTTCACTACTCGTACAGTTTGACGGAGTTAACTTATTGAGGAATCTTTTTTGTCTCACTCAATCAAGAAATCCCAATAAAAGTAAAGACCCTTCTCTCTATTTTTAAAGGAAGACTGGCTACTATTTATGAAGATTTCGCCGCAGTCCCGTCTCAAAAGTCGACCGAACCTTTTAACTACAAAACGACTTTTATTGAGAGTTGTGGGACAGTGCTTTCCAGTCCCTTAAACCCTCGCCTTTTTTCGAGAAGATAGGGAGAAATTTTGAGCGAGTCTATTGTTATCGAGACTGCCAAAGAAGTTTTTCCCTGTACAGGCCGTTACGACGAGAGGAGAGCGACTATATACTACGCGCATTGAAATATTATTACAGTATAGGTGGACGGGCGGAGGATATCTTCAAAAGCCAAAGAAGACGCGCGTACAGACACCCAGACCAAACTGAACAATTAGATCTAAGTACCAAAACTGAACAATTAGATCTAAGTGACCAAACTGACATTAATCTAATCAGTGGACACCTGAACAAGTGGATCTACTTAAGATCTCGTCTCCACCCACCTGAACAATTAAAATAAGTGGCCCATTTTCAGCAATTATAAATAAGTGGCCCCACCTGAAACATTTGAGATTGTTCCTTGATGGATTTTCCTCTTGGAAACTTGTATTTTTCAATTCCACAAATCCATCTTTTTTTATTGCTACTAACTCTCGTTTGGGCCTACTTTCTTTTATTTTGTACTAAAAAAATGAAAAAAGAACTATTTCTTTCATATCCATAATTTAATGGATATTTTCAAGTAGAAGAGCTCACCTATTGTTTCACATTTAATTTCTCTCCATGCTACGTTCCCGAAATGATCCTATCAAATATTTCACACATGTTCTATGATTAGCTCTATTCAGGTATTCGGGATCCCTCCTTAATAGACTGAAATATGCCTATTATGTTCAATGCCAATTGATCATTTTCTATAGCTGTGAATTCACCCGAACTTTTTGGTATTTTCCTGTTTCTTCCCCCCTTTTTGTTTTTTTTTCTTTCGAGATAGAGATGATGGGTCAATCATTTGCGTCATTGTTCCAACGGTGGCACCTGCAGCGGAGCTGCTATTGGGTTAAGCGATTTTTGCGTTATTACTTTCCGAGTCCGAGGGACGATTGCTGTAGAACGAGAATCATTCAGTAAAGATGACTCCAAGAGTATCCAAAATACGAAGTTCTCTTCTCCTTTCCTTTCTCTCTTTCTTTGATACTTGGCTGGCAGGTCAGGGCCTTTCTCGCTGGGCGAGCGCTCCGATTATTTATCCTAAAGTCCGTTCTTATTCAAAAAACCCTTCCGCGTTCAGTGCGCAAGATAAAGAGATCAGCGTTCTAAATGAATTGAGTTCCACGAATATGCAAGCTAAGAAAAGATGCTATTTGCGCTATCTATCTATTTGTGCATCAAGTTCGAAGAAGATCTCAATGTATAATGAATGAAAAGGGATAGTACTCTATTTTGTATAGGCTTTATCATATTCAAAAATTTCATGTCGGAAGAAGTTTAGGTAATACTTTCAAAGTGACTCTCGACGGGGAATCCAGGCTATTCAGAAGAATCGCAGCACTTCCCAATCCTAACGAAGGTTAGTTCCCGGAATCCATGAACAACAACGATTAAACAGGATCAGCTGCGACTTTGTGGCACCGTAGTAAATCAATACCAATGGCACGCTGTGCGCCTAAGTGCGAAAAGACAGTGCAAGCTTTGTTATGCCGAAACCTAAATGTTAAGTCAGCAACACTTCCAAATGCCACTTCTTCCCGTCGCATCCGTCTTCAGGACGATATAGCCATAAAGATGCACGTCTTAGTGGGGAAAAGATTTTGCCCCCGGTGTAGCTCGAAAGCAGAAAGAGTCGAATTCATTCGAGAGAGCTTGGTGGTCTTAAGAATGGTTCGGGTGGGGGATTCTCTTAAGAATAAAGAATTTGAATAGAATCTAATTCATGTTCATGTTAACAGAAGAGCGGATCCAATACCAAGACCTTTGAGAACAGGGCTAGGCCTGATATACTCTAATTGCTGTTTAAATGTCAGAGGTGCCCAAGGCTAGAAGCAAGCTTTTCTGATAGTAGAATATTCAAAGCTTTTGAGTAAGTCAGATGGATGATTTGGAAGCAAGTGAAAGAACTGAGTTGCGATAGATAATAGATATGAGAAAGTCCTTTTACTCTGAAGACGGTGATATTAGGGTTTTGGAGACATCGGTTCTGACGTCGAACGGTTTTCGACCCGAAGGCTCACATCACAAGCTGTCGTAATGCGGGTACTACGAGTCCCACGACTTTACTTTCTTTGATCCCTCATTCGGGGTTAAGATGTAGGCTAAAAAGGTCTCCGATGTAACGTATATTACGACTCGAGGTCTACTCGACCTCCTGTTAGTACCAATGGTCCCGTTTAGGTTTAAGGAATAAGGTCACTGAAATCCGTATGGACTTTTGTTTGTTGTTACGACAGTCGGAGAGAGCAGTGCCCTATTGGTCTATTCCTGCTTCAACAGACCTTGGTATCGGTAAAGGGGCTGGTAACGCTTCCCGACTAGTTTCCCCTTTCTCTTCCCCGACACCGAACAAAGGAACCCTGGCTTCACTTGTCGTGTAAGACCCCCCTCTATAAGCTTCCCCTATCACCCTGATGAACCTCTTTCGCGTTCTCTAAGAGTTCAAGAACAATTCTGCCTAGATCCTTTAATTTGTCCATTATCCGTTTTGCCGCTAAAGCCGATTCAAAGCACCTATATTGTAATACGTAAGAGGAAAGGACGACTAAGCAACATGCCACTATTGCACCCCATAACTAAAAACTCAACCAACGGAAATCCAACTTTAGGGGGTCATTATGATCAAACTCACTCTCTGAGAATTTTATTGACCTCGCATATCCATGGGAATCTGGATTAGCAATCCCATGTTAAGAAAAAAGACAAGACTTGACTGAACGGTATCACGAGCAGATGACACGCATAGTGACGAAGGGTCTTTATGTTACCATTTTTGGTGGTAAAGAAGATGTCTTGTTCTTCCATTCCCAACCCACGCCATCTTTCAAGATTGGTTTGGTGTTCCGATAGGCCGAGAGTGTGAAGCCATCGTCTAAAGACATGAAAAAGATTTGGAAATGATAGATTTCCAAAAAATAGTAAGAAGCAGAATGAAAGACAGTCCTATAGTGACAAGGACGAAGCTTTTTCCACGAAGAAAGCTTCGCGCCCTCCCGGCTTGTATATCGATCGGAAAGAAGCACTGCAAATGCTATCAGTGGTTTTTCTTCCTATCCCCTATCATAAGTGTGTTGTTCGCCCCATCTTTAATAGGACTTGGACTTAAGTTCGGGCAGATCTCCTCCCCATCGTCACGGATGATCCATTGAGAATTGACTCGTCGATCCCACTTAGACGGAGAGTCCCCCCGTATTCCATTTCCTTGGCAACTGAAATATCAAACGGATTGCGCGGTACCCCCCAAAACCGACTGAAGAATTTCCATGATGAAAAGAATCTCAATATAAGGCCCAGATTTAACCTGGCGGAGCAAGCCTACACTGGCCTGCAATGCTTTCTCATTGGCTCCATTAGGGTTCGGGTAGTCTCTCCTGAAAAGGTTTTTTTCTTTCTTCGGATATACCTCTACAACTTCCTGCTATCCTATAACAGGTCACAGTCACAATATCAGTATGAGGAAGAAGATATACCCTTTTTTTTTTCAGTTAGTCTTATAGTTAATAAATTCAACTAGTGGTCTTCTGCCTAAAAAAAGGAGTCAGCACCAACATTGGCAATGATAACGAGACCAAAGATTTACGCATCCTTGTGTGCTGCTTTTGTCACCGCACCGTCAGAATTCCGAAGCTGGCTGCGCGGCTACTAGCCCTATAACGGGTCAGAACCCAACCAAACTCTCTTAGTATAGAGCGAGCGGCCTGGCCTGATCTGACTCCCCACCCACGCCCTGGCGTTATGTTTCCGAACACTGCATCGTAAGCTGCTAATCGCCTCTTTGCCAACTACCCTGAAATAAAAGAAACTCTCATCCTCAACCTTCCAATCCTATTTCCTGTTGGCAACTCACCGTGCCCAATCACTTTGGTTGTGAGCCCCGCCTAGAGGGAGGCGCTAAGGGAAGGGCGTAGCGTTAAATCTGCCTCGCCTTTCAGAGGTTTGGAACCCTTCTGTTGAGCACCAATTTGAAATCCAATCTGACTTCTAAAACGGAAGTGAGCACAGGTGAGAGGACCCCACTTTCCCGCATCCCTCTCCCCACGAGCAGAACACCAGAGATGCACAGCACGTGGGCCCTTGTCTACGACGACGACTGTTTCGATTCTTCACTTCAAGTGGAGAGAGTCGCTGCCCAACCTACCTATATAAACGAAAAAGAATCGATCGTACTAGCGGTCCCGACAAGTCTACCTTCTTCCATTCATCCACGCCTCAATGCGTCCCCCTTCTCCCACTCTTTTAAAGCTTCAATAAGCCTTCTTAGCTGGTGTAAGCAGCAACCGTCTTGTTGGAAAAGTTTCCTCATAAAAAGTTACTTTGTTGTGGGTCAGGATCCTACAAAAAAAAGCTTTTCTGGGGACGCGCTGTTCAAGTCGAGTTTCCTTATTGTCCCTTCCAAGACATCCCTTCTAACTTCCCTATTTCCAAAGGAAGAAAGAAAGGTCGAAAGCTCTCTTTCGAGAGCCTCTTTTGTTGGGCTCGGCGGCCCCAATCGCAAGGCTAGATCCAGATCCCCCATAGCCTGTTCAGCATGAGGAATGGCTGGCGGAGCATCAGGATTTCCTTGATCCATTCTCAAGATCTCAGGCCCCCCTACCAACTCGCTCCCGGTGACATTAGGCACTACCTCATTTGGGCTGGAAATAATATAACTGTCCATAAAACAAATCATTGCTTGCTGTTTTTCCGGTCTCGTTGAAATAAAAGGCAACGAAATGACTACTAGCCACAGTTATATCCCGACACAACCTACATTCACAAACACACGATAGTTGGCTTTAGAATTGAAAACAAAATTGAGACTCTTTTGTTTTTTACGTATTATGTGAATGGTTTTGGATTCTTATATTTTCTATTAATAATAATTGGGATCATAAGAAAGAAAATGACAAAAGCTCCATAAAGGACAAAGGAAAAAGACTACAAATCTCACTCATTTTCAGGTAAGATTTACTTAGCTCGGCTTCCTTGCTCCGGAAGCGGCATACCATAAAAAGAAAAGCGTTATCGGATTGGAATCGATGACTAAAGCGCTTTCTTAAGGGCCTTTAAAAGACCGCCATTATCGGACTCTTCTTATGCTTTTTTTTTTTTTCAACCGGCTTGGATCGGAAGCAGCCTTTACCAGGCCCGAGCTTCATTTGTAGTACTTTGTGGATGTGGCCCGTTGCTGTAGGCTTGGGTCTTCTAACGTGGCGTCTTTGGACACTCATGCTGGATGTCATCGATTCCATTGGCATAGGCTTAGGCCATATTTTTTTGTACGTGGGCAGTCTTTGGCAGGCCTGAATTCAATTTAAGGGGACAGTCTATAAATCGACTGTTGGTTGGCACACGCTATCGTAGTTAGGGGATATAATTCTATATCGAAAGAACAGCTAGTCAAAAAGTTGTAGAATAGTATTGTTAGATTTCCTGTATCGAGAGAAAGCTGAGTCGGGATGAGTGAATTGTGTTATGCTTTCCTCAGATAATGCGTGGTTAAGAAGTGAAGCTATCGCGCCAAGGCGAAGGCTCCGTTCGGGCTCGATAGTGGCAGGCTCAGAACAAGAGGATAAAGACAAGGGGGAATTTAGTTATAATTCCTTTATTAAGAGTAAGGGATAGATTAAGAGAGGAATATATTATATAACTATTATTTAAGTTTAGGACGATGAACAATAGTCTAAAAGAACGTGAAGAATAGAATCAAGCCATTCATCTGAAAAAAGCTTTTTGCTTTATTTAAAACTTCTCGAACTAGAAAGAGAAGCCCTTTTCAGCAGGCTTCCAGGTTCGCAACTATACTCGTCTCTTACTTTCCCAGCGGAAAGCCAGATAGAACTTTGACTAGAGCAAAAACCCGGAGCTTGACTTTAACTGGAAGAGCAGAGCATAAAGCGCCTACTTGACGAGCAGGAGCAGCGAATAAAGACAGACTTCCACACGGGAGGAAGTTCTGTTCTCTTTATGAGAAAGGCAGATACAAATGTTGAAAGAACTTTCATTTAACTAAGCTTTCTTACTTTCAACTTTCAGTACAGGTCTCTCCTCTATCTAGTAATCTCGGACGCTGTTGGTGCTTTATGTTGTCCGTGGGAAGGCAGTGGAAGAGAAAGAAAGTAGCTGCGATTGCTTGAAAAAAATCAGTTGAATCATCAGGTGGGATAAAAAAAAGGAAAGAGTGTACCTGCGCCGCTCGATGATCGGATGCGCAATCTTCCAGCTTCAGGGGCTTGATCAGGATTCGAGGATCCTCCTGTGGTTGGTCCTCTGTTCCCAATGGTCTCATCCACCATTTGCTATCTTGTATAGTGTTCGCGCGAGGCTTTTCTATCGCTTGCCCTTCCACAACGACCGACATTAATTTAGAGGTGTCGGTGGGTGTTGTATTTTATTTTTTGATCCCCAAATTTCGACCCAGAGCACACCGTTTGTCTGCGAGAAAAATTTCCTCATTCTGCTCGAAATTGAAAAAAAAAAAATAGGGTCCAGAACCCACAACTGAATAGGAAGCGAGGCGGGTCCTTCATTAAAGGGGGAAAAGAGGGGTGGGCGTTGTCTGGGGGGGGCCGCCCTTGCGCAGCTTAGAAGGAGAGAATGACGTTCTGAATTCTCTCCAACCCTTTCTAAAAGATCTATCTTTAGAAGTAGGCGAGAGGGGAAAGTCATATGATAGTTGTCGTTGTTTTTTCCACGAAACTAAGCACTTTTTCTTCTTTCTCATTCGGAGAGGCGCAGTCCACACCCGACTTCAATGATGGAACAACCTCCGCACTCCGGCGCTCCCACTGAACCACATTTCTCCGCCTTACTATATTTTAGAATAGTGGGTCGACCTTCGGGAGTTACATTCGTACAACATTTACATGTTATGTTCACACGCGATTGAGAGGGATTCGAACCCCCGTATGTCGAAAAATACTATCGTTTTCAGACCGACTCTTTCAACCGCTCAGACATCCTCCCCTTCGCGCTTCGCCCGCCCATCCTCCCGCGGCGCTGCAGGTATGGCTATCTAATGTGATACGCTGCTAACGCTGCCGCGCCTATCGGCTGATTCTATTGCTGCCGGTTAGCGAAACTTTCCGGTTATACGAATCGCTACGCTTCGCCTCTTTCTTCTATATAATAGGCATCTTGTTGCTCGCTCCCTGCGGTGTAAATAGCAAGAGAGTGAATAACGAATGATCCTCCAAACTCAAAAGTGATTATCCCGACTCAACGAGTAAGTGAAAGGCGGTGCACGAGAAGCTTAGTTCGACTCGCGACGATCATCAAGTGAAAGACCGATCCTTTGCGCCAATTACTGTTGCGAGCTGGTACTTGGCGGCTCACATCAACATATAGCCTAAGGTGCCCATCCACCCCCTGCACTTTTTTGAAGGCCCCTTTCAATCTCTTTCTAGTATGCTCCCTCCAAATAACACTGAACGCCCAGCTTTCGCAGAGCAATCTCTCCCGTCCCCAGCCCCAGCATAGTGTGGAATCTGGTCTTTCATCGAGCAAGCATTTCTTTTAGATAAGGTGTGTCGGACTTAATTGAATCAAGTCATAACCTAAGCCTTCTACTAGTCGACTACTAAGAGACTTAAGCTCTATATTCAGAGATTGGACTCTCTTACTGTGATTACTCCTACTAGTAGAAGCTGTTCCGAGCCAGGTCCCTGGATCCACTTGTTCCTAATCCGGGCCTCAAAATGGATGATGAAGAAGCGCGCCCCGGTAACTTCACGACTCTTGCTCTGCCTATCCTCCTACTTCTTGGGTCATAGAAAGATACTAACCGCACTACTCTTTAAGGGTTGGTGTGGCATGAATGTTGAAATGAAAGCGCTTTCATCCACTATAAAAAACCATCAATCCCTCCCCTCTGTTACCTAACTTGTACGAATCTCTTACGCTTGCGGTATACCCTCTCATACAAGATCAACGCAGGAAAGGATAAAC
Source organism: Solanum habrochaites (assembly GCA_027704765.1). Lineage (NCBI taxonomy): Eukaryota > Viridiplantae > Streptophyta > Magnoliopsida > Solanales > Solanaceae > Solanum > Solanum habrochaites. Next base: position 28,776 of record JAKWJA010001806.1, on the reverse strand, counting down.
AATAAAAACCGGGCTAGCGCCTATCTAAGCAGCCTTCCCCTCTCCCTTACGGAATGTAATCTTAAATCTCATTTCAGTTCCTTTGTCTGTCGCTATCGCCCTATTCTCTCTCAATGTGCCTATCCTTTCTAGATGAGGGGAGTCCTTAAGGCCCGTAGCTTCCCAACACTTAAGATTGACCTCCTCAAGTGCCAGATATGAAATGTTTTTCTTATTTCATACGGACTCCTTCTTCCCCCTAAAGTTCACTTTTGGGCCTTACCCAAAAGTTGACTTGAAGGGACTGACGCTAAGCATAGCTCTCTCTCTCTCTCTCTCAATACAAATGTCAAGAAAGGATTCCTTGGATAAAGTTTAAAAATGCTCAAAAAATCCTTCCATTTCATTTCTCTTTGAAGGCCTTTGTCCTACTTAGGTATCAGTCTCAGCCTATACTTGGGTTTTTATTAACGTCAGACACATGCACTTTGTTGCACTGCCACAAAAAAAAGGTTATTCAACCACTAGTGCATACTGTAGGTTCGCAGCCCTTCTGACCCGAACAAGAAAGAGCTCATAACCACTGCTTGTGAACAGCTCTCCTCAACGTAGGCGCACCTACTCTTCTAGAAGTCTATCTCTTCATGTCCGATTTCGATCTCTAACTAACTACTTATAGGCCAGGCCGGCCGGAAGAGAGATATTCAGAAAACCCGATTTCCTGTCTTAAGAACCTGACTCAAAAGAGAAAAGAAGACCGGACTAAAAGAGATCTCACTTTCGACGATTGAACTTGACTTTTATATCCAGATTGGAACTGGACTTAAACGTCTTTGGATCCTGCTTAGGGCCGGCTTTCACTTTCATATCAGGAACGTCGACTTGCACTTGCAATATAGAATTTGACTTTCCGGAATCCTTGCTCCTGGCTTATATTCACATAGGCCACTCATAAGAAGAAGTACTTCAACTCCCCTAAAACAATCGTGTAATTGTGAGAAGAGTCATCATATCAGTGCTTGGGGAATGCCTACCTTCAGGAAAGATTATACCGACTGAGTGCAAACCTGTCCCTTCGTTCCAAGATATTAGGTAAGGGGCTTCAGCCACTACTCTAAGAAAGGGGACTGTCGCCACGCTCTGACACGAACGCATCTTCATTAAAAGGTCCTCAGCCTTGGACTTAGTTGGAAAGGGTAGGTGTTCGGCATGTCCCTTGCTTTGCAGACACCTTCTTTATAGTCGGAGGTGCCATTCCTCCGTTTACCGTTGTCCCCAGACTTCACTCTTTCAACACTTGTAATAACTTTCTAAAAGAGTCACATCTCCCCTGTCCCTGCGCCAATGTTTGATCCACCGATTCACTGAGTACTTTTTTCTTACCACCGCTCGCTGGGTCCCCTATCTCTTAAAGGGTTGGTGTGGCAGACTTCCCCCTTGTTTGCCGATTGAGGAAAGCCTTATATGGCTTCAAACAAGCGAGAAAGGCCCTTTCTATCTTATTAGTCAAGCGCGCTAGCTGCAATCAAAAAACAGCGCTAACGAGCAAGAAAGGGGATGCGCTAAGGCGCAACGGCGTTCGCGCAGCAGCTGCGCCCTTGCTTCTTGCTTTCGAGCCGGAGCTTGCTGTGGTATGCAGGGTCCTGAAGGTAATAGACGTGTGTTTAGCAAGCAGAGTAGTCAAGAAACAAGTCCAAAAAGCAAAAGCGTTTTCTTCGATCGCGGTGAATCATCGACTTTCATCATCACTGCATGTGCCGCTTTCATAAAGCACCTTTGGCAGAGCTACTATGGGATCCAATTGCGAGACAATTCGACACTGAACTCTTTAGCAAGAATCTTATCTATGTCAATTTCTCTTGTACGCGATACCAAGCGGACTTTCGAGATTCACTAGCCCTCTGACCTCTTTTCTCAAAAAGACGCTGTGCGGGGCAAGCGATCAAAGTCCGAGCGGGGGAGGGAAGGTTGTTACAGTTGTTGTAATAACGACTTTTCATGTCCGTTCGGTCCTTGCAATAAGGTAGTAGCTGCGGGCGTAGTCAGACTTACATGATTGAAGCACTGTTGGAGATAAGGCACCAGTCAGACCTGCAGACCGGGTAGTATGCAGCTGCATTTTCAATCAACATGTTTTCTTAGTCTGACTTTTAGAACGGTTAGTCAGCTGTCCCTCTGTAATCTACTCTTTGGAATGCCCCTATTGGTCAGGGTCGGTGCTTGGCAAAAATGTCGAGCCGACGGGTCCGGTCCAGTAGGTTACAATATTAAAGGGGGGCTGGACACTAGTTGTGGCGAGTGGAATGACCCAACTAGGAACCTAGTCAGCCCCGTAACCGTTTGCGGTTTCTAGAGGACCCTTAACAAGAAAGAGGCAAGATTGCAGATCTGGACACTGGGCTGAAACCGGAAAGATTGCTCAGATGAGTGTTTGGTACAAAGCCGAGGAGGGTGATATCAAGGAGAGACTCCCGAGGAGAGTTGATTTGCCCGCTTCATAGAGCGAGGATCTGGAAGAGAGGGTCAACTATTGCAGTGGACTGATGAGGGACACTTGTTCTGTGATAAACAAATGACCTTCAAACCTCGGCATCAAAAGAGGTTAAACCTTAGAAAAGCAGTAAGAGTAAGCGTTCAGTAATGGGCATGACCTTAACGGTGGAAGATTCCTCCCTGGTTCGAATCACCCTGAATGAAAGATGGGCGAACAAGAAATGAAAAAAACCATAATAAATTTTGAATCTACAAAAGGAGGGGGGCCCCTTCCCGCCGCGTAGCGCCTTTAGTTTAGATTCTTTCATACTTTTGAATTAGGAGAATCTTCTAAAAAATCTCTCTGGCAAAACGCAATTCGGTCGAGTTCAATTCAAGGTGCACCTTGCTTTTTTTGCTCAGTAGCTTTTTTCTACGGCCTTTGTAGCTATTGGGGGCATTGGTCATAGCCGAAAGTTCGTCGAGGGATAAAAACCAAAATAAAGAAGAGAAAGAAAGGGAAAGTTTTTTTTCCTTTCTTTCAATCCAAATAAGATAAGCAAGAAAGCACTCAAAAATGAAAGTTAGATAAGAAGTTAGAAGAAACTAGCACTAGACTTCTTCCCCCTTTCTTTCGACTTTTTCTCTCTCCCTTTTGTTTGTGCTTCCACCCGGGCTTTTCACAATTCTTTTTTTAGACCCGAGAAATCTATATAATAATAAATGTAGAAGGTGGGTGAGGTCTTTCCCCCCGGCTACGGAAAGAAAATCCAGGATGACGGCTTTCAAAGACAGTCAGGGACGGGGATGGGCGACTGAAAAGGATGCCTCGCCCCTCCAGTAGATGGATGTCTCTCGAACCAAACGAGCCTAGAAGAACATGGGAATTTACAGCACATATTCATATGGGTGCTTTGTTTTGTCTCGTTCGGAACAGATGGGACAAAACCAAAAGGACAGCCCATCTCTAATCTCGGTCTCGGGGTTTAGCATCATAATCGCTGATGCCTTTTTTTTTTGAGGAAAGTCCGTATAACTTCAAAAGAATCATTCTTTATGAATCAAGTACCATTCAAACAAAGGGTGCATTGCCTCTTTGAGTGAAGAAGAGAGGGGCTTTGTATAGACACTCTTGAGCCATGTTCGTCGCCCTAGGCTTACCATTCTTTCATTTCATTCTATTGATTGGCTCTAGCTCCAAAGAACATATACATGGAGCTATGTCGACTTACGTACGTCTTGTTGACTAAACGATCAGGTATACCACGCCACGTATCATCCACTCGGCTCAAGCCGAGGAGAGATAAAGAAAAATCAAAGATATGGTGATCGTGCCGTAAGACCTTGTTCCTTTCTACTTGACGTTCTTTATTTTCCTCGGTTTTTACCCACGCGAGCGGTAAGCTTGCTTACTAGCGCTTGCGCTAAGGATCTAATCAGAGTCAAACTGGATTTGAAAAAAAAAAAATAACCTTTACCTTATAGCCGGAGTTACACGGTACTCTTTTTTCTTTAGTAAAGGCGGATAAGCCAAAAAATCTTTTTTTCTCGAACAGTCGCAAGTCCTCGGTTGCGAGTCGCTTGCGAGACGCTAGTAGTTTCTGAATTGGTCTTCGAATCCTAGTCTCAGCCCCTTCCCGGCTTGCACTCGCTCTCAGGTTGGGCCCTTTCTACTTGAATAAGTAGTATTCAAATCGTTTTTTTTTGGGGGGGGGCAAGTGGGTGTATGGTAGCCATGGGGGGTTCAGCTATGATATACTCAAATTCTCTTTCGTAGGTTTTTATCTACAAACATCTGGTGGGCCTCGTGGGCACGTTCTCTTGGGGAGGTTGGTTAATCGAGTAAACGGACTCACATGGAAGACGGGGTCGTTTTCACCGAGGTGGTCGCTGAGTCTATAGGCTACCTTGTCCTATCCGCTTTCTAGCCAGGTCTAATTTAGACCGGGACAAGTCTTTAGGGTTTAAGAGGTTGGGCTAAGGTCGTTGCGCTCCTCGCCACCTCTTGGCCAAAGTAGGCTGATGGGCCAGCCCCCGCCTGTCGCAATGTGTGGGGCGTCAGAGGCTGTTACCCGTGGCAAACTCGAAGGGCTGAAGTCGACGCAGGAGCTTTTTGGTTGGTAAGTTAAAGCGGACTGCGAACATTCCAACAGTCCAGTCCTTCTGGTTTGCACGAAAGTGGCTTAAGTAGCCGCGAGGGAGTCCGTTATTCTCTCCGTCGAGTTTCAAAGATAAACGACTACGGATCTTGAATGCGTAGATGCCGTAGGTCGTCTTCTAACATACGGAACATTTGGGTTTCACTAAATTTACATAAGATAAAGCTCTTTTCATCATCAAAAACAACGATTTCCGACCCTTTGCATGCATCCCATACGAAAGAAAAAGAATGAAAAAAAAAAAAGAGATTGGCTTGGACGGGATGCACCTTTATCGGTGGAGGAAAGGAATAGCGGTGGATTCCTATAGAGCATCCAGGAAAAAGCAGATCAATCGGAGACGAATTCTTACGTGGTCAAGGGCAATAAAAGTACGACTTCCACGAATTTCATCGATATTTCAATCTCTTAAATCAGATTAGCTTATATTAGTCATGAATTCAAGTAGGTCCATCTGATGATTTCTCATTTTGGATATGATTGTAAACAATGGAGAAGTAGGCAGCTATGGCGATTCATAATAGAAGGGGGTATTAGAATATCTATGTCCCAGGAGACATAAAAAGAGAATAATGAACGATGGAAGAGTATCCTCTGTAGTGAGATAGCATTTCGCCTATCGACTAATTATTATGATAAGAACATTCCACTAAAACGAAAAACACGACTCTCCAGCGGTTAACTTTTTTTTTTTTTCATAATATAATATTAATAATATATAAATTATATAATAATATAATAAAGTTATCATTAGTTCTCAGCTCTACACACAGAGCCACTAAATGGTTCGAATCTAAGTGATTTAGCTGTACACCTAATTTCCGGGATTGTAGTCAATCTGTCAGAGCACCGCCCTGTCAAGGGAAGCTGCGGGTTCGAGCCCGTCAGTCCGACGGATTAATAAATATATTCATCTCTCCATTCGGTGAAAGGGGGGGCAGGGAGCATAATTTTTGTTTTTTGCATTCCAACGGGGGATATTTTTTTTTTTATTTTTTGTTTCGCATTTTACATCAAAGGAGCTGAAAGACCACTTGACGGAAGGAAAAGGGGATTTTCATTACTTCAACTAGTACCGATTGATGGGAGAGCGACATATGTGGCTTAGTACAAGTCATTATTTATTGGCATATTCGGATTCAAAAGAGAGACTGGGTATGGTTTTTCAACCCGATCCCGCTAGTAATGGATAGATACCTTATTTGTTTTATAGGGAGCACATACACAATGGAATTCCTTTCTTGACAGATCACAAAATGAATTCACTCAGTACCATTACCTTAGAGAATACTTTTCCAGATTCCCATTTGTCCTTTTCTGGCTCCGATTTTGTGTAACCCAATATGAAAATTTGACATGTGAAAAAAGAAAGAAATTATCATTCAAATTACAATGAGCTTTGATTAGCGTCCCAGTACTAATCCAAGGGAAGGAGATATCAAAAAAGGAAAAACGGGAATGCCAAATTGTCTATTTTTCTCGTAGAATGGCTTGGTCGTACTATCCAATCACTAGTGTTATGACTGAATCGCTATAATCGGTTTTTGGGCATAATTCATTATGTAGGAGAGATGGCCCGAGTGGTTAAGCGTAGCATTGGAATGCTATGTAGGCTTTTTTGTTTACCGAGGGTCGAATCACCTCTCTTTCCGCACTGTACCTAATTCACTAATGTTAATGACGAAATGTATTTCGCAAATAGCAATGGAAACAAATGATTCCAAAAGTTAGACCTTTCTTGATCTATATTCTCTATTCCTAATTGCTGTTTTCGGAAAATACTGGAAAGAGTGGACAAGGAATCAAGATCCCTGCCGGAGTGTTTGACAGCCACCAGCTTCGGCAAGATCGATTAGCCCGTTCCTCTGCGGCGCAAGAGCGCTCGATAGTGAGAATTACGCACTCTTTCAAGGGTGGGGCTTCTAGTCAAACCCCCTGGCTGTCTCAGCACAATACCTCCTTTATACTAGCGGTCATTTAGGGGCATTGCGGTGATCCGGGCTCTTTCCCTTCGACGATGAGGCTTATCCCCATCGTCTCACTAGCCGACCTTGCCCCTGTTATTTTGAGGGGGGGGGGATCATATCTAGTATTCAGAGTTTGCTCGATTTTGGTACCGCTCTCGCGGACCGCCCGAAAAACGTGCTTTACCCCTAGATGTCCAGTCACAACTGCTGGCCTCAACGCATTTCGGGAGAAACAGCAGCTCTGGGTGCGAGTGGCATTTCACCCTAACCACAACTCACCCGCGATTATTCAACATCAGTCGGTCGGACCTCACTTCGTTTCACCCAAGGCTTCATCAGGTCATGATAGATCACCCGGTTCGGTCCATAAGCGTGACAATTGCCCTATGAAGGACTCGCTTTCGCTACGGCTCCGGTGGGTTCCTTAACCAGCCACTGCCTATGAGTCGCCGGATCATTCAACGGCACGCGGTTCAGAGCCCTGGCTCCTCCCACTGATTGGGAGCTTAGCTTTCATGATTCTATTTCAATACGGGGGTTCTTTACCCTCCGGCGACTAACTCGCTATCGGGTCACCCAGGAGTATTTAGCTTGCAAGGTGGTTCCTTGAGGAGTTCACACGGGATTCACGTGCCCCATGCTATCGGGTCAGAGCTAAGCTAGTGATGCTTCGGCACTGATTTCGCATCTAGGGTGCAGCATTCGGGCGCTTACGCTAGCTGCCCGCGCTTGGTATTGCTCTCCCCCAAACCCCGTTTGCAAGGTCTTAGGCAGCTCCCATTTCGCCCGCCGATATACGGGAACGCTTTTGCTTTCTTTCCTTGGCTACTTAAGATCTTCAGTTCGCTGGTTCTCTCTGGCTGCCCATGGATTCAGCAGCAGTTCGAAAGGTTGCTCCAGAGTGCCCTCCTGGGCTGCAATCCAGAAGAACTGGAAGCGCGAAAGGACCGGTCAAAGGAATTGATCCAAAGCTCGAGTATGGTACGAGGATCCACTCCGTACCCTTTACAAGGAAGTTTAACGCAATGATAAGCCCCGCCTATTTATTTGCATAGTTGAAAGTCAAACGAAGCGAGGTGACAAAACAAAGAAAATCAACAGGAGAGGAGCATCGAAGCCGTAAAGGCCTGGCGAGTCCAATTCCAATAATGGTACGATGGCTTTGGCGGCCGAGATTCCTCTTTATGAGATAAAGATGAAAAGCTTGGGGTACTTTCGAATTCTGCCATAAGGAAAACGAGGATGAAAGAACACTTTTAAGATTTATCTACGCTCAGCCAATTCGAGGTGAGGGTGCGGACGGTCCAGTCTAGAGATTGAAAGAGAACTGAAAACGGTACTTTATCGAATATGCCAGGCCGCGTCTTCATCAGTCTAGGAGACTAAGGGTACTCTCAAGGGGTCGGGAAAAACATGTTAGCTGGATTCCAAATCAAGAATGCAGACAGGGAACTTGAAGAGAGAGCTTGGGGCACGGGAGCTTCCTTAAGAGAAGGTTCATTAATATGGCAGGAGGAAGGAGAGGGAGAATCAACAGCTTCAGCGTAGGGACTTTTCATATTCTAGAAGTTCTGCATCGCCTCTAAGTCCAAGTAGCGTTCCGGAGATAGGACAGATTTGATAAATACTGAGAACTCTCGGATAGAGTATTAGAACGGAAGATCCATAGAACTAATGAACTATTGGTTTCTAAGCATCTCGACTGATTAATCAACAATCGAAGTGCCTTTACTGCGTATTCTTGACAAACCCAGCGTTTATATATAGATGAGGAGGATCCACTTTGGGAAGTTAAGACAGCCCCTTTGACATTTTTCATCTGCAAATAATTCTCGATGTGAAAAAACACAGAGCCAGGGGGCTGATCTTGGAATAGCGAAAAGAGTGGATCTGCAGGGTCCAAAAGGGAATTGGCGATTCGAAAAAGGCCTTTTCTTTGGAAGAATATATCTCGTGTCTGGTAATGCATGGTTACCACTCTGCAGAACCCCGAATCAGTCTCTTGAGCTCATCTTTTCATCATAAAGGACCGCTTGCCCGAAATGACATGGACCATAGGGAAATCCAATTCATTGGGGCCTTTCGATACAATCAAATAGAAAGCCCAAGGGCGCCCATATCTAGGGAGCCCAAACTATTCGATTGAAAAATCTCTGCGGGTCAAAGGGCTACTTTCCCTCCCCTTCTTCAAACTTCGATCATATTTTATAGAGAAATCTTCTGATCAAGGATAGGACCCAAGAGCCCTTTTGGCATATCATCTAAGGGACGCCGGTGGGGTGAAGGAATCATTGAAGGAAATCCCGTTTATGCCGTTACTGCTGCTGTATATTCGAGTCCTGGGCGCACGATTACCTCTCATAGCAGGGGATAAACGATGGGTCCGCCGGGTTGGAGACCCGAGCCATGGGTGTGCTACACGCTGGTAAACGCTTTAATGTAAAAACCAGGGGATTCGAATCCCAGGTTTGATTTACTCGACTCGTTTAAAGGGTTAAATTTTTTCCCATGATTCAAGAGAGATCACACGACATGATTGATAGTCTAAATAAAAGGGTTGACGCCCTTACGACGATGCGCTATGCGGGAGGAGGTTTAAAATATGTACAATACGGTTTGGCGGGCTGGCTCTTCAGAACCATCAGTATCGTACTACTACTCGTGGTTTCAGGTGATGTAGCAGAGTGTAATACAAAATTTAGGTTCCGGTGAGGTGAGCGCAATAGTAGTTTCAGAATTCATGTTGGTTTAGTGAGGGCGACCGCGAAAGTCACCGAATGGCGCAGTACAGTCTCTGGCTTTTCGCGCTTCATTGGATTAGTTTCCGAGAGGGAAGAAGGGTTCGCACCATCCGGGTGTTAGATATATTTGTATGGAATATTATGTTAATAAAAACACATGGAGTCATTGTGCATCATTGCATAATACCCTAGCACAGGGTATCCTTAACGCTGCCACAAGGCCATACGCCGCAAGTACACCATACCTTCGCCTACAGTCTATAGACCCGCATCTTAACGAGAAGAATTGGTACGTATGGGCTTCCGACCATCATCTATCAGCGATTAGGAATCTTATGCTGCGGCAAGCATACTATGATGCGACATTTATAGGCGGGGAAGTAGCTTGTAGTCTGCTTGTTCATCCTCGGGGGAAATGAATTCCTCCCCCTCACCTTCCTTTTTTTTCCATTTCCCCTTTTTTCCCCCCCCCCCCATTGAGTAGGAAAAAAAAAGAGTGAGGTAGGGGACAACAGAAAGATTTCTTTCACGGGTTAGAATGCTATAAAGGAAAGTAGGTAGAATGTAAGGAGACAAGAACTATCTTGCTATCCTGAATCAGTTTGACTCAATGCTTGCACTTGGATCTTTCTCCCACTTCTTCTCGATTTAGTCAGCCCCGCTAGTATGCTACGAGAGCCTGAGCTACTCTTTGTCTTTACTTACCCATAGCACAGTTAGTACCCTCAAAGCCATTGCCTTTCAGTAGGGCGTCTTTTCAAGTCGTCTGTCCGCTGCTCGTTAGCAGGCCTTCGGGCCCTGCCTCTTTTTCCAAACCTCTCAGCCGAGTTATGCTTCGTTCCCCTCCTTTTAGGCGGCTACTCGTCCAGCGTTATCTTTCATTTGAAACACTTTCGGCTTGAACCTATTCGTTTGAGCTGCAACCCTGCTCGACCTGTCTTTTCAGACCATTCCCTTTTCTTTTGAAAACAATTTTGTCAAGCACTGGTGACAGACTCATCTCCAAAACTATATTTCCGGAATTGCACTCCTAGACAGGGAAGCGCAGGTCGAAGCCAGCTCGTGAAAAGGCCTTTGCTATTAAAGGAGAAAGAGACCTTCTCTATCTCCGCCCAACTCTAATTGTAACATGATCTGGGGAAGCTGTTCAGTAAGAAAGATCGTATCCGCGTAGGCAGCTAGGTCGAGCCGCAATTTCTTCTTGGCTGACGAAAGGGAGAATAAGACTCTTTATTTGCCTTAGTTTGCGAAAGACCCCCGGAAATACAAAGAAGAGTAAGAATACAGTTTCTAACAAGTATAAATCTCCAGATTCAGCGAATGGAGCAAGAGCAGGTTTATCAGCTGGAAGTCATGTCCCCGGCTAGCGGAGAAATGGAACTATCCTTGCGACTTCTTCCCTAGATTCATTCCTTCCTTAAGGGAAGTTCTCATTCGAGGATTTGAGAGGATTCTCATCCGGCTCTTAATCAGCGAAAGAAGGAGTACAAGAGGTCTCACCCGGCGGACCAGTAAACACTTTACCTACGCGACAGTCAATGAGCATTTACTTGGAGTCATTGGAAATCGAAGTAAGGGAATGGAAACTTCCCCAATCGGAGAGGAAGAGGAGGTGACTAACACTTAGAAGAATCGAAACCATAGAATTCCGCTTCGCCGTCCTTACCTCAATCAATCTTGATTCTGATTCCGCGGAAAGTGCTTTCAATTTCGGTATACGATCCACCCCCCCAATATACCCTCCTTAACTGCCCTAGCTTCTGCCCATCGGGCATGGTGGCACATCCTTCATGATGGGGCATCTTTTCAGAGAGGAAAATGCATATGACTCAGGGCACACTCTACCCCTTCCCTCCTAGAGGCGGTGGGCTTTACTTCCTGATCTTTGTCCATTCGCGAGAAAATAGGGTTGAAAGGACACTCTTAATAAGATTAAGCTCGACCCCAAACTAATAAATCACTCCTGATTCTCTTAAGGCACCAAATCACGAAAAAAGTCGGGAAGAGCGACTACAAAGGACAGGTTTCCTGGAAGAAGGAAGGAGCTGGGCAAAGGAATAAGGGAATATCTTTCCTCGCTTATAAGGCAGATGATGTTCGACATCAATAAGGAGAACGGACTTTTCTTCTAAATGCTAGATCCCATCGTTCATGCTTCTGGTTCGTGGAAGGTTGAAAGGGCTAGGGACAGAACTCCGGGCACCTAAACTCCTGGGGAGCACTCTCCAGAGACATAACAGCATTCTGTCACCGCGAGCTTAGGGCACTTGGATTAGGATTCCCCCACCTCATAAAAACATCATTTGATGCTTCGGACACTATGATATGAAAGAAGATGAGTCTTTATCGCCTTTAGCAGCCATAGTTTCTGTTTCAAGAAAGAGGAGAGGATATGAGCTGACACCGCAGCTAGGCGTGGTCCGCAGACTGTATCGTGTAGGGCACGCTTCAGAAAAGTAGGTTCCAAGCCCGCAGATTCAAGAGTTAAGTAAGAGGCTGGACTAGTTAACAGGAAATTCAAATGAAGAAGGTTTCTTTCAACTTATATTGATCTTGTTCCTGCTTCAACTCATAGATGGGACTACCCGAGATCACTCACTCTACTATAGACCACTAGAGGGGATTAGATTACCAACCCCTCTTTCTAACTATAACTTCAGAACAGCTACGCTTGTCGCCCGCTAAAGTAAAGCAATTGTCGCAGCTCCAGCTGAAGCAATTGTCGCAGCTCCAGCTGAAGCAATTGTAACTGCTCCGGTGGATCAGAGCTACTCGAAAACCGTGATAGGTGCTTGAGATCAGAACTGCTTACAGCAGCCTTGACCTGGTCCAATGGAAAGGGAAAGCTGAAAGAAAAGAGAGTTTCAATCCACAAATGATCCGATACATATAAAGATGCTACTTGAACTCGACTCCGTGAAACCTTGTTTGAGCGAGAGGAACGGACAACAGATAAAGAGTTGTAGCTAGGTCCTATAGAAATTGGAATAAGAGCTTGCCGGTCACGTGGAAGGTCTTCGGGGAGCCAAAAAGCGCTCCATACGAGGCCGATCCGATCTCCATTGTGTAGCCCTTCAAGTGCTGATAGACCGCGAGCTCCTGTTGTTTTTTATTGGCATGGACTGAACATGGTCCCTAGCTGTGAACGTATGTGTTGACTTCGTGAAACCTTAGTAGGATGGTTCACTGGAGATGCAGTGTGCTCGGCTTTTCCGTTTTTTCTTTGTCTTTGCCTCCAACAGTTGACTGGGGCTATGCTAAAACCTGCCCCCTTTGTCTAAAAGACTGTGGGTGCCACGAGATATTCGATTTGAGAGTTACCTCTCATGGGGGCATTGCGGGGGGGGCGGCGGCAACCGCGGGCTGAGGAACTATTTCATGGTGCGGGAGTATCATCGAGCTGATGCCTTGGTGTGAGTATTCTATCCGCGCCAGTAAAACAGGCATCCCTCTAACTATGTGTCTTGTGTGCTTATTAGTGACATTGAGGGGTGGCCCGAGGTTAGGCGTACACATGGGTCATCCCCGCCAACGATCTATAAATGTCCATTCTTCCGCAATTTTGGTTGTCAAGTCGAGATAGATATGAGTGTTATGGGGCGCAGACTCCCTGTGCTGTGATGGGTTCTGCTGTGAAGCTGTGAAACGCTTGTCAGGGCAGGCAAACCATTGATGCTGTGTTTCTAGGCTTCGCCTCTCCCTTTCATTATGAAGTCTCGGCTCTATTCTTAGAAAGAAGATGGAAACTGAGCTTGATATCTAATGGCAGGGAAGGAAGAAAGTGGAAATGTGCATTAAAGTTAAGAAGATCGATGGGGTGGTGAGTAGCAATGAATTGGTTTCATTAAATAGTCGATTCCATTTTATGTCTGCCCCCCCCCCCACAAAAAAAAAAAAAAAAGAGAGAGACTTTGGGAAATGTGCTTGGTTGTTGACCAAGAAAGAAAGAAATGGGACGTCTTTGGGCATTGCTTGGGCTAATCAAAATGGGACGAGTGTTGTATGGCTACCTAGGATTTCAAGTAACCCTCACTGCACGACATAGTAGTTAAAACCCCTTAGCGTTGTACCGAATTAGAGATCTGTGATTAAACGACAAGTACAGCATATGAGTTCGATCCATAGGTTCTTTTTTTTTTTCAAAAGAAACGATAGACAAGGAAAACATCTTTGATTACGATAAAAGGAAACAATCTCAAATAGACCAAGATCCAATTCGGGTCATTTCTTGGTGAACATGATCGCCCATAATCTCTTCAGATCCCCTTCATTTATGTGCCAGAATAGAGAGGACGATTAGAGAGATTGGAGGAAAGTGGGAAGAGACCTTTTTGTATATGATAATCAAAGGGAGTGGGTAAAAAGCGCAGTAATTCTTGGAAAAAAGCCCGGTTCTCTTGTCTTCGAGCGTAATTCCTCAATCCACTGATGCTTCCTTCATATACTCCCCACCCAATAGATAGAGACAAATAGGAATAACCGAACCACGTCTACAAAATGCCAGTACCATGCAGCTGCTTCAAAGCCAACGTGATGCTCCTTGGTCAGATGACCAAGATATTGGCGAATACCACATATGATCGAGAAAATAGTACCTATAATCACATGAAAACCATGAAAGCCAGTTGCTAAGAAAAAGGTAGAACCATAAATACTATCCGAAATAGTGAAGGGTGCTTGATAATATCCATTCTTGATGAAATGTGAAAAGCCCCCTGTGATACTAGAGCCGTGTGAAACGGTTAGCTACTAAAAGCGTAACAATGTCGTTTTCCTCCCCGCGAGGTATAGACATTGATGACCCAAAGTTCGCAGTCCGGATGACAGGGGAATAAGGGTATTAAGGAAAAGGGATTTCCCAAGGATCTAAAAACCGCAATCCCCTTTTGGGGGCAAAATACTACGATCTCTACCGTAGTGCCAAGAAGAATGAGAAAGAAGCCCGAAAAGAGCAAAAAAGAACCATAAACCTCGATACGAAAACAGATAAAACCAATCGAGGTTCCTATTGTTACGACTTGGTATGATGTCCTAGAACGTGGGGAGTCACGTAGAAAATCGCGCCACCATACGGAACATGGTATTAGGAGAAAGAAATATGAGGCCCAAACTGAGAAGTGTTGCACCCCCTTGAAATGAGTGCATGTACATCACACCTCCTACGGTTGTTGCCAAAGCTCCGAGTGAACCCGAAATAGGCCATGGACTTGGATCTACCAAATGATAAGAATGCCTCTGAGATTCAATCATAAACCACTTTGCCTCGGTTCTATGTAAACCCCCCCTTCACCCCCACCCCCTAAAGTAGTAAAGTAAAGAAGGGCTCTTTGGGGTCTAATTTTCTTTCTATCTGACAGGACAAACAAAGAAATAGGAAGGGATGGTTCTTTCATTCCATTGATAGAAGTCTAACTAGAAAAAGACTCTCTCTATTACTTTGAGAAGAGAATCGTTGGTTTGACCGACGAACTACGTGGGAAAATAGACCTTATTTCTTTGAAGCAAGATTTTTGGAAAGTAACAATTCCATTCAGTTCGCTTTCGGAAAACTTGCTGGTCGCGGATTAGTTCGTTCTGCGCCGCCAGCGGCCTCAACTCAAAGGCGCAGGTTGATCTCTCTGGTTGAGGCTGCATTCATTTATTTATATTCAAAACAACAAAGAAAACTTGACACGTGGGAAGGCTCTTACTATACTAGTGGCTGGATGGTCTAGCCCCCCTTCCCGCACTTTCCTCCACGATAAAAGAGCATTCGAGTGAATCTCGAGAACCTTTCCGAGCGTCTGTCTTCGCGGGGCGATTGGAAAAGAAAGGAGTATTTCATTCTTTTACTGCCTTCCATTCCACTATTCTGATCGAATTAATTGCTCTTCCGAACAACCAAGTCATAATGAGATTAAAAACCGATGCTTCCTTGGCCGTGTGGAACATGGATTAGCATTATGTCATTCCTACAAGTGATGACCCACCCAGGATTGCTATGTACAGACTTAGAGATCAAATAGAATATGTTTCTTTCCATTCCTCGTGAGCCACTTATTTCTCCGAAACAAGAGATTAAAGTCATCTTCCTCCTTTTTCCCAAGAAGTCGACGGCGTTACACCATTGGGATACTTCGAATAAACTTGAGTACATATAGGATACACCGGTGCTAAAACCTTTTCTCAAGATATCTTCCAAACTGTTGGGGGGGTGGGTGTGTCCGGGATCGTGATTCTCCCGGTGTGAAACCAGTGGTTCCGTAGTTTTTAGAATTCTGCTGATCCAAGTACTCCATGCTCATTCATTGCATATAGGAATATAGAAAGTAAAGAGGGAAAGGCCCATGACAGAAGAATTGTGTGAAATAAGTGAATTTATCCAGTGAGGCATTCTTGATTGATTGAGACAAAAAGATTCCCTCAATACAGCTTCACTCCGTCAAGCCTGTACGAGTAGTGAAGAGGTATAGATTTAGTTGGTTGTTGACCGACGGAAAGCATGGGATCAAAAAAGGCAATCAATCAGAATTGAGAAAATAATTCAAAAAATCTTGGTAAACACTGGAATCTTTACCCCGTTGATCCAAATCCTGTAAAAAAAAAGCGAAGACTCCCCTCAAGAAGATTTCGCTCAAAAGCATGGCGTGGATCGCCAACAGGCTGAAGCTTGTTCTTCAAGGAAGTGATAAGCCTCCTTTCACCTATCGTTTGAGTACGGGGGCATCATTAATATAAGTTTAATTGTTTTTTAGGGAAAATGTTCTCTTCTTCAACGCATTAAGTTAGGAGTTTGTCTTGGACAAGGCCCTTTCTCTCTAATAACTTGAAGTTCGATATATCTTGATCAAAGAAAGATTGCGAAAATTTCAATTCGGGATAAAGTAAATGGGGGCATTTTCGCGAACACGGCCAGCTAGTCTCCCCGGAGTGTTTGAGGCGGTTTTAGATTAGTACGTACATTCTTTCCAAGGGTCTATAAGCAGAATTTTCCGCCTCATTCTCCGCGGCAATAACGTTTCTAAAAGTTTAGAGTGATTCCGAACTCGATTCAGATTCCAGGCGGGGAAGACTTCCTGATTCTCTAGTCGAATTATCACTTTCATTCGACGATACAAATAAGATAAAGGCTGTGGGGAGTGCTAGAAAAGCCAAAAAAAGTCCATAATGAAGAATCTCAAAAGGCAACTAAAAAGGGAAAGGAGGAAACACATAATGTAAAATAGAATCAGACTTTTTTTTCTTCTTCTTCTTATCAAAACTACTGTGATAATGAGAAAGAGTAAAGAAAAAACGAAAATAAGGATCGGGGTGCTGGGCTCTTTCGAAGTTATTTTTATGCAGTTGATTGAAGCGGCGGTGGAGGCTTCGGGCTTGGCTCCCAAACCCTGCCATTTTCGTTATTCTTTTCATTTTTGTAGCGAAAAACAAAATAAAGAAAAGTAGCGACCAAATGAGAGTTAGCTGCATAAAAAAAGATGGATTGTGAATGAAAAAATACAAGTTTCCCAAAGGAAATCCATCAATGGCCAATCTCAAATTGTTTCAGTGGGGACTGGGGGACATCAATTCCAACTCATCAACAAATTCCTGGCCATACACACCCACTTTGCAAAGGTCTCACGGGCCAGTTCATTTGTGAGAGGATGACATAGGAATAGTCAACAAGTTCTTCATCAGTAACATGCGCCAGACATGCCGGAGCTCTCTTAACAGATCGTCCATGATTTGGGGGGGGGGATGGCCAACTGAAGACAAAGTGGAAGTAAAGGGGAATACCCCATCGTAGCGGTATTGAAGATCCTTAATCGACCACCGTAGCTCTTCTCCTCACTTGCCCCCTCCCCTGTTTTTTTCCTCGGTTTACAGATACTTGATCACAGGAAATTTCAATAATACTTTGCCCGATTCATCGAGGGGCTCATGGGCAATTGCACGATTATGTTTTGCAGAAGATGGATTGGTGGTGTGGGGGAGAAAGTTCCATAATTGAAATGGTTGATAGATAGAAGTGATTTAATGCTGCCGCTGACAAAGAGGAGCCCTTCACCAGTTTCTCTCCTTTGTTCATGCTTCAAAGACCAGAATATTTTCTTTGTTTTTTTGGTGTTAGAAGACCACAATATTGTCTTCTTTTGGGGTTAATGTTTGCAAAGGTGTGAATTGATTATCAATAGCCTTTTCGTTCTGCGGGCGGAATGGAAAGAAGAAAAGTAATGAAACCTTGACATGGCTATGAATAAACATCCTTTGTACTGGTTCTCAAAATAAAGCCTTGAGTGCTTTGCCCTTATGTTCGACTCAAGCTCGTTTCAGTTCCATCAAGCTCTCGGTTGTTGTAAGTGAAGACTCGAGATCCTTTCGTGAAGGAAGAAGAAATGCGTTCCAGCAGCCACTACATCGTGTAGACTCCCACCGAAATCATTAAACCTGGCGAGTGCTCGCTTCTTTGATCAGTGATTTCAACGAGGCGCCACTAGATCGCATGAGAATATCTCGCCATAAAATCTGGCTCTTGATCAGTGATTCACCGGCGACACTAGATTACCAGGGATGCCCACCCTGATCTTCAAACACGTGGTGGAATCGGTGATGGCACCCCTGTAGAGCCTCATCTTGCAGTACAAATATGGGCGGTTGTGAATTGCCCGGTGGGTCCCGAAGGATCATGCCATCCACCAGAGAACTGTGTCTTGCCTGAAGCGGTTAAAACTTCAGATTTAGGGGCCGTTTCCACTGACATGTAAAGAAAAAAAACTGGAATTCGATCTTGGAAATAATCGACTCAAGCTCATCATACCCTTTTTGTGACTCGACTCAGCTCATCATAGCCCCCTTTTTTGTGACTCGAATCAAGCTCATCATACATAATCGATTTCCTCTTCTTTCTATGCTCGTAGGTCAGTCTATTCGACTTTTCTTGCAAATCCCTCTCTTTTCGCTTTGGACTATGATTGGCCCGGCAGTGGTTTTAGAACATGGTGAACAGGACTGCTGACTTGCTTTTCTTCTCTTATGATTTTTGTACTCTTTTGATTAGTATTGGTCTCGTTTAGAGTATCAGTCTAGTCACTCAAATCATCCACTGTGGAGTGCGTTCGGTTAGTACAGTAGTATGGTAGTTGAGACTTCTGCCCCCTTCTTCTTCGTAAAGCCGAGCACAACTATTATTTAGATTCGCCAAACATTAGATCTTAGAGGCTATTACTAGAAGGGCCGGAAAGAATAGAGAGTGCTCCAGCTGTACTAGCTTTTAGTCTTAAGCAGGCAGCGGCGGTAAGGACATGAAGTTGATACTAAACTATCCGACACATTTCATCTAGGACAGACTTGCTTAGTCTTTTTCTAGCTGATTGAGAAGCATGGTTTGGAAAGCGTCAGCTGAAAGACGGTATAATTCAACATGTCAAACCTATTCCTTCTGGTGGCTGGGCGCCCAGGGCTTAACGCCAAGGTTCCTCAGCATCCAAATACATAGTGAAAAGTAAGCCAGCCGTATTTAGCTCGCATCAACTCGCCTTGAACTGCCAACCTCAATATAGGTGCGGGACTTGCGGAGTACTGGGCTAATCCACCATTGCCTAAGCCAGATGCCAAAAAGGAGGAAGCTTCAATGTTTTGACGGGGGACTAATTTGAGTTCTCTTTCTCTATCGATTAAAACAAAGGGGAGATATAAGGAGAGGGGATCACTCCTTCGGCAGTCGCTTAAGCCGGTGATTGCAGCTTCGCCTGTCTGATTACACCAGTTCTTTGGTGAATGCTCCGCGTGCTGGCCTTTTGTCGCGTTACTTCCGCTGAGCAACACGGCTCGGATTCTCCTTAATGCACGCGGTTGTTGAGTAGGGATTGATAGAAACTCTAGTTTGGGGCTGCATAGGGTTGCTGGATCTCTAATCTCTCCCGGGCTCGCTCCGCTCTAGCCCAAAGCTTCATACTGTCAATCACTTGGACAGGGGATTTGGACGGCCTACCAACAGGCAGGCTCGGGTGCGAGACGGTATCAATGCAATGCTGCCACCCCCCAAATACTACGTGTGGTTATCCACTACCCCCGCCCTTACTCCAAGAAGGTATCATGATGGATCAAAAGTCAGTCTCCTGTGAATGCCCAGTTTCTCCTGTCTTGCGTCGTCCTTAATAGAACTCAAACTAGTGTTGTTGTCTTCTGTATATAAAGCGGTGATCTTTTCTGCTTCCTCAGCTGCATGAATGAAAGTCGACTGAATGTGTATGAAAGGTTATATGCTTAACCCACCCCCATGCAAAGGCGAAATAGTATGAAGGCTTTCTCCTTCGCTAAGGGCAGGGGTGAGGACTCCATGCGGCATTAACGTAGGGTTGGAGGAAATCATGAAGGCGCCATCCACTGTCGTCATCTCAGTCTCTTTTTGTGCAAGCGGTTTCAAGATAAGTTAGAAGGAGACCAAAAAGCTCCCGAGCACCTCTTCTGAGAGTCGTACGCCTTAGTTTCGACTCGTTCGCTGCTATTCTAAAACGAAAAAGCGAAAAAGAAAAAGAAAGGGGTGCGCGGTCAACTCCGCATCTTTTGCGCCCTCCTTACTTAATTCAAGGAGTGGTGCGTTACAGATACATGATTGGTTTAATGATCGATTCTCAACAAGAATCTGTAGATCTCCGAGGGCTCTTACTAGACGGAATCGATCAAAAATGATGAACATACTTTGGATAGTTTTGTTCTTGTAGAAGGAGATGCAACTACTGAAGATGGTATGTAAGTGCACGAATAAGAGAAGCTGGCATCCATCCAAGAAAGAATCACTTCGGAACAAATTAGACTTTAAGACTGAGCTTACCCTACTTGTCTCTCTTCTTTAGCTAATGATTGAGCAAAAATCCCTAAAGTCAAAGTAGTCCATGGAAAGATCTATTTTTTCCTTCAAGAAATAGCTTATGTAAAAGACTGGGGGGTGAGTCCCTGATAAGATCTCTTTCTTCTCTTTTCTTCTATTAGTTAGCTTGGATTGCAGGAGAAAGCTCCCGGACAAATAGCGCTTAGCCTACCCAGGTCGTGGATAGACCGAAAGGGTCTCGCGAAGCGGATCAAACGTAGCATACCTAAGAGCAAGTCAAAAACTACGAGAAGGGCGCGAGAGAGAAGTTTTGTTGAAGGTAGAGAGAGATTTTCAAATCAGCTTCAAGGTGGTGTTGCCCGCCGGTGAGTAAGAAGGCAGAAGAGGGAACCGCCCCAGGCTTCGACCGAATTCCCATGACTAAGGTTGATAAGATTAGATTAGTCTCGCACAAATTCGTTCTCGAATGATTACATACGATGAGAATTAGGCCGTAGTTGTATGAAAATTTTCGTTTGTGATTACCCTTTTCTTCGACCGAAGGCATACCCACGCATCGATCAGGGAACCCAAAAGAAGGGCTAGAAAGGACAAGCGGCACCTTAACTAATTAGCTCCATTTATTGTCCTGAGGGAAGGGACCGTCAGCCCCTTGTTACATCGCTAATTTCTGAATCCTTGCGTCCAGGGAGAATGAGTCGGTGGCTCTTAGAGTATAGCTCCTCTCGGGAGGTTAGCGATAGGTACACCGGCCCGTGTGGTAGCGGTGCGGAATAAGGATTTCGTGCTTGCAAGGAAGCGTGCCAGTGGGTGAACGCCGATCCCACCAGCCAAAGCTAGTACTTGGCAACATAGGGGTATTCAATCCCCGAAGCTTCCGGGCCTTGAGAAACCGACTCGGATTTGACCAATTAGATAGTGAGTTAGCAAAGAAGGGGAGGGTTTCAAGTTTAGGAGGTTGTCACTTCCACGTCACAGCTCGTCGAAGAGCTACCGCTCTATCGATTGGACATTTCCCTCCTCAGCCGGAGGCGGAAACCGGGCCCTCCCCCGGAACCCATCCTCGGAAGCGTAAGGAAGGAGAAGGGAACGGGAGTTCTCAGCCTCCCTAAGATATATAAAGACGGCGGAGTGGAAATGAGGTGTTCACCCCAACAAACTAGACGCACGCATCAAGGCGTTCTGCCAACGAGCGAAGGCGATCGCTCAAGAAAGGGGATTCAGCCCCGGCAAATGCGATGCAGTGAAAGACGCTGCGGACTATGTGGCCGGTAACGTAAAAGATATGCCGGCAGCTAGCCAACTCCGCTTTCTAACGAGGTTAAGGCGTGACCTAGAAAACGGAAACAGCGAGACCTGGGGTGGGGTCTCATCGAACGGGAAGTTCGAAGATGGAGACCCGGTTCGGCACGAAATAAGAAAGGTTTGGGGGCCCGTTGGTCAAAGGAAAGGGAAGGTCCTGCTTCCGGGACGGAGCCGTATGACGCGAGAGTGTCACGTACGGTTCCTTTGAGAAGGGTGTGATACCACCACCTATCAGGCCCGACGAGCGGTCCACGGAGCTGCATCCCTACTCACCTGGTCTATGCACATCGCTCTCTCCAGGAGGTTGGCCGCCTATCCTAGATCTTCCCATTTCCAAGAAGATCCCGGGCTCGATCTGGTTTAGTATCAAGGTGATTCTTTTTCTGTTCCTATATATATGGGTCCGTGCAGCATTTCCACGATATCGTTATGATCAATTAATGGGACTTGGCCGGAAAGTGTTCTTGCCTCTATCATTAGCTCGGGTAGTCCCCGTTTCTGGTGTTTTAGTCACCTTTCAATGGCTCCCTTAATTATGTGCGAGGAATTGCCCTATTGAGTAATGGTGGGAAGCGGGCTAGCCCCCGAAAATGCCCCGCCCGTAAGTTCCTTTGTCGTTGGGGAAAAAAAAGAAAGAGATTTTTTAAAGAAAAGAAATTGCGGTAAAATTTGCCATTTTGATCCCATTGCTTTCGTTGGTCAACAACCAAACTAAATCTAGGACATATTCCAATCGTACAGGTTTGACGGAAGTGTAAGTTAAGCTGTATGAGGGAATTTTTTGTCTCAATCAATCAAGAATGCCCAATTAAAAGTAAAAAAGGACCCTTCTCTTCTATTTTTTAAAAGGAAGGAATGTCTACTATTTATGCAGATTTCGCCGCAGTCCTTCTCAACGACCCCGGAACCTTGTACTACACGGACCTGTTATGAGAGGTGTGGGGACCAAGGGCTTTCCAGTCCTTAAACCTCGCCCAGTTATCGGAAGGGAGAGAGAGAAAGAAATAGAAATTTGAGAGTCTCTTTGTTATCGAGACTGCCAAAAGAGGTTTGCCTGTACGAGGACGTTACGAGAGGAGGAGAGCGACTATATACTACGAGCTTGAAATATTATTACAGTATAGGGGGACGGGCGGAGGATATCTTTACACAAAAGCCAAAGAAGGTACGCGCGTACAGACGACCCCGACCCCAAAACTGAACAATTAGGAATCTAAGTGGACAAATGAAAATTAGATCTAAGTGACACAAACTGAACAATGATCTAATAAATTGGCCACACCGGAACAAGTGGATCTCGTGAAAAATATCGTCTCAAGCCATTGAACATTAGAAATAAGTGGCCCATTTTAACAATTAGAAATAAGTGGCCCACCTGAACAAGTTGAGATGTGCAATTGCCATTGATGGATTTACTATTGGAAACTTGTATGTTTCATTCACAAATCCATCTTTTTTTATGCACTAAACTCTCAGTTTGGTCCACTTTTCTTTTATTTTGTTACTAAAAAATTGAAACGAATATTTTCCATTCCATAATTAATGGATATTTCAAGTAGAAGGACGCTCACCTATTGTTCACATTTGAATTTCTTTTACATTCTACGTTCCCGGAAATGGCTCCTATCGAAATATTTCACCTTTCTATGATTATCTCTATTTCGATTCGGGGATCCTCCTTAATAGACGAAATATTCATATATTGTCACTGCCAATTGAATCACTGTTATTAGCTGTGACTCGAAACTTTTTGGTATTTTCTGTTTCTTGGATGATATGATGGGTTCAATACATTTGCTTCATTGGTTCCAACGGTGGCAGCGCGGAATATGCTATTGGGTTAGTTATTTTCGTTATTACTTTCCGAGTCCGAGGGGACATTGCCGGTAGACTATTGAATAGCATTCAGGTTAAAGATGTGACTCCTAGAGAGTTACCAAAATACGAAGTTCTCTTCTCCTTTCTTTCTCTTCTTTCTTTTTGATACTTGGTTGGCAGGGTCAGGGCCTTTCTCGCTGGGCGAGCGCATCCGATTCTAAAGTCCTTTCTTATTCTTAAACCACTTCCCGTTCAGTTGCTGAAAGATAGAGATCAGGCTTTCTAAATGAGATTGAGTTCCACGAATATGCAAGCTAGAAAGATGCTATTTGCTGCTAT
The DNA here is from genome assembly GCA_027704765.1 of Solanum habrochaites. Taxonomy (NCBI): domain Eukaryota; kingdom Viridiplantae; phylum Streptophyta; class Magnoliopsida; order Solanales; family Solanaceae; genus Solanum; species Solanum habrochaites. The sequence continues at coordinate 5,204 of JAKWJA010001806.1, read as the reverse complement.
TCTATCTATTTGTGCATCAAGTTCGAAGAAGATCTCAATTTATAATGAAGAAATGATAGCGCTCTATCGTTTATAGGCGTTATCATATTCAGTCGGAAGAGTAGGTAATACTTTTCAAAGTGGACTCTCGACGGGAGAATCCAGGCTATCTTCTAGGAAGACAATCGAAGCAATTTCCCCAATCCTAACGAAGGTTAGTTCCTCCGGAATCCAAATGAACAACAAACGATTACTTTCCAGTTGCCTCTAACATTGGTCTTCGATACGAGGGGCCTAGTGAGGTACGTTAATCAGGAGACTATACGTCGATGGGTGGAGCTGCAGCGAGACTACATGAGGGGAGGCCGTTTTATGGCTGCTTGTGGTTTAGGCAAGGCTTTGAGTTGGGTTTTAGCGACTATTTTAGGTTAGGATCCAGATTGCGAACATGTTGTGGCACCGTAGTAGATCATACCAATGGCACGCTGTGCGCCTACGTTGCGAAAACGAAAAAAGACAGTGTGCAAGCTTTTGTTATGCCGAAACCAAATGTAAGTCCAGCAACCACTTCCAAATGCCCACTTCTTCCGTCGCACCGGTCTTCAGGAAGACGATATAGCAATAAAAGATGCAGTTTAGTGGGTCGAAAGATGTTGCCCCGGTGTTGTAGCTCGAAGCAGACGAGTTCGAATTCATTCGAGAGAGCTTGGTGGTCTTAAGAATGGTTCGGGTGGGGGATTCTCTTAAGAATAAAGAATTTGAATAGAATCTAATTCATGTTCATGTTAACAGAAGAGCGGATCCAATACCAAGACGCTTGAGAGAAAGGGCTAGCCTTGTATATACGCTATTTCTGTTTATGTCAGAGGTGCCCAAAGCTAGAAGCAAGATTTCTAGTAGAATATTCAAAGCTTTTGAGTAAGTAAGATGGATGGATTTGGAAGCAAGTGAAAGAACTAGTTGCATAGATATAGATATAGAGAAAGTCACTTTCTTCTGAAGACGGGTGATATTAGGGTTTGAGATCGGGGTTCGACGTCTCGAACAGGTTTTCGACCCGAAAGGCTCCACAGAGCTGTCGTATGCGGGTACTACGAGGCCCACGACTTTACTTTCTTGATCGCCTCATTCGGGTTAAGATGTGGCTAAAGTCTCTCCGAGGGTAGCGTATATTACGCTCGAGGTCTCTCGAGCCTCCTGTTGTACCAATGTCTCCGTTTTAGGGTTTAAGGAATAAGGTAATGAAATTCCGGTATGGACTTTTGTTGTTGTTACGACAGGCGGAGAGCAGTGCCCTATTGGTCTAATTCCTGCTTCCCCTTGGTATCGGTAAAGGGGCTGGTAAGCGCTTCCGATAGATAGAGTCCTTTCTCTTCCCCGGCAACCGACAAAGGGAACCCTGGCTTCACTTGTCGTAGTAAGACCCCCCCTCTATAAGCTTTCCCTATCACTCTGATGAACCTCTTTCCGCCTGTTCTCTAGAGTTCAAGAACAGATTCTTGCCTATCCCTTATTTGTCCATTAAGTCCGTTTTCCGCTAAAGGCAGCATTCAAAGCACCTATATTGTAATACGTAAGAGGAAGGACGACTAAGCAACTATGCTACTATTGGCACCCCAAACTAAAAACTACAACTGGAAATCCAACTTTAGGTGGTCATTATGATCAGAAACTCACTCTCTGGAGAATTTTATTGACCTCGCATATAACATGGGGAATCTGGTTAGCACCCATATTTAAGAATAAAAGAACAAAGACTTGACTGGACGGTATTCACGAGCAGATGACAAGCATGAGTGAAGAAGGGTCTTATGTTACCATTTTTGGTGGTAAAGAAGATGTTCTTGTTCTTCCATTCCCAAAACCCTACTTCGCTTCAAGATTGGTTGTGTCCCGATAGGCGAGAGGGTGAAGCCAGCTCGTACTAAAGACAATGAAAAAAATTTGGATAAATGATAGATTCTCCAAAAAAAAAAGTAAACAAGCAGAATGAAAGGCAGTTCCTTATTGCAAGGACGAGCTTTTTCATCGAAGAAAGAAAGCTTCGCGCACAACTGCTTGAATCGAATCGGAAAAAAGGAACACGCAGCTGCAAATGCTATCAGTGGTTTTCCTTCCATATCCCAGCTATCTCTATAAGAGTGATTGATTCGCCCCCATTCTCTTAATAGGAGGGGACTAAGTTCGGGCAGATTCTCGTCCCATTCACGGATGCATCGCATTGAGCAATGACTCGTCGGATTATACAACTTAGACGGAGAGTCCCCCGTATTTCCATTTAATTGGCCCAATGAAATAGATCTAAACGGATTGCGCGGTACACCGGACCGAATGACAATTTCCCAACGATTGAAAACGAATATCAACTATAGGACCAGATTGTAACCTGTGCGGAGCAAGCCACACGGCCGACAACTGCTTCTATTGGCTCCATTAGGGTTTCGTAGTCTCATCTGGAAAAGTTTTTTTCTTTATCCGGATATAATCTAAACTTTCATGCTTATCCCATCAACAGGTCAGCAATATCAGTGAGTAGTGGAGCGGAAGAAGGAAGAAAGTTAGTAGTAACCCTTTTTTCAGTTAGTCTTAATAGTTTAATAATTCAAACTAGTGGTCTTCTTGCTAAAAAAGGAGTAGCCCCTAACATGGGCAATGATAGACAGACCAAAGATTTACGCCAGTCCATTGTGTGATTGCTTTGTGCCACCGGCACAGCAGAATTACGAAGCTGTCGGCGTATAGCCCTGAATAACGGAGTCAGACCCAACCCAAACAACAAATCTCTTAGTATAAGCGGAGGCAGGACCGTTGGCCTGATCTGATCCCACCAAACCGCCCTGGCGTATGTTTCCGAATAACTGCATCGTTAAGACTGCTATAGAGCTTGCAAACTACCAGGAAATGAAAAAAGAAAATGATCCTCACCCTTCCAATCCTTGTCATGGTGGCACACATTCACACCGTGCACCTTGGGTTGTGAGCCCCGCCTAGAGGGAACGGCGCTAAGGAAGGGCGTAGCGTTAATATGCCTGCCTTTCAGGGTTTGGAACCCTTTATGTGATAACCAATCGGAACATCCAATATGACTTCTAACACGGAAAGTGAGCAAAGGTGACGAGGACCCATTTCCCGCATCCTCTTCCCCACGAGCAACACACCAGAGATGCACAGCACGTAGGGGCCTTTCTAACGAACGACGAATTTCGATTCTTCACTTCAATGAGTGGAGTCGCTGCCCAACCCACCTATATAAAAGAAAAAGAATCGTCACTAGGTCACCGAGCAATTTCTACCTTCTTTCCATTATACCAACCGCTCATGCGTCACCTTATCCCACTCTTTAAAGTTTCAATAAAGCCTTCTTAGCTGTTGGACAGCAGCAACCGGGCTGTTGGAAAGTTCATGCATATAAGGTTAGGATCTCAAAAAAAAGCTTTTATGGGGACGCGCTCTGTTTCAAGTGAGTTTCCTTATGTCCCTTCCAAGACATTCCCTTATGAACTTCCTATTTCACAAGAAGAAGAAAGGTCGAAAGCTCTCTTTCGAGCGGAGCCTCTTTTTGTTGGGCTCGGCGGACCCCAATCGCAAGGCTAGATCCAGATCCCATAGCCTTTTCAGCCTGAGGAATGGCTGCGGAGCATAGGATTCCTTGACATTCTCAAGATCTAGGCCCCACCTACCAACTCGCTCCACGGTGACATAGGCACTACTCATTTGGGCTGGAAATAATATAAAACGTTCCATAAAACAATCATTTGCTGTGTTTTTCGGTCTCGTTGGAATAAAATCGCAAACGAAATGACTTAATAGCACAGTATATCCCCCCCCGACAACAAACTACATTACAAACGATGTGTTTAGAAATTGAAAAACAAAAATGAGACTATTGTTTTTTTTTACGTATTATGTGATGTTGTTGGGCATGATTTGTAGAGGTTTCTATTATATATAATTGGGATATAGGAGGGAAAAAGAAAATGACAAACAAAAAGGGAAAAAGGAAAAAGAATCAGACTCTCACTCATTTCAGGTAAGATTTATTAGCGCGTCCTTGCTCGCGGAGCGGCATACAACATACCAATAAAAAGAAAAGCGTTATTCGGCTTGGAATCGATGACTAAAGCCTGCTTTCTAAGGGCCTTAAAAGGACCGTCCATTATCGGACTCTTCTATGTTTTTTTCTTTTCACGTGCTGGATCGAGGAGGAAGGAAAGCAGGCTTGAAAGGCCCCGAGTCTTCATTTGTGGACTTTGTGGGATGGGCCCGTGCTGTAGGCTTGGTCTTCTGAAAGTGCGTCATTTGACGGACTCATGGCAGGATTGTTCATGCGTCCTATTGGCATAGGCTGAGGCCATTTTTGTAAGTGGGCACAGTCTTTTGGCAGGCATGGAGATTCAATTAAGGGGAGCAGTGATAATAAACGACTGTTGGTGGCATTCCGCTATCGTAGATTAGGGATGAGAATTCAATATATTCGGAAAGGACGCTAGGCAAAACGGTGGAGTTTAGTAAGAATAGGAATTGTTAGATTTACTGTATAGGACGAAGAGAAGAGAGAAGCTGAGTCGGGATGAGGGAATTGTTTTCTATGCTTTTCTCAGATATGCGGTTAGAGTGAAGCCTATGCGGCTCAGGCGAAAGGCTCTGTTCGGCGCGATAGTCGGCAGGCTCAGAACAAGAGGATAAAGACAAGGGGGAAGTTTAGTTATTAGTTCCTTTATTAAGGTACGGATAAGATAAAGAGAGGACAATTATATAATATAACTCTTATTTAGTAGTTAGACTAGTGAAACAAAGCTAAAGAAAGGGAATGAAAGAAGTAGAATCAAGCCATCATCTGAAAAAGCTTTTTGCTTTATTTAAAAACTCTCGAACTAGAAAGAGAAGCAGCCCTTTTCAGGCAGGTTCCCAGGTTCGCAACGTATACTCGTCTCTTCCTTTCCAGCCGGAAAGCCAGAGAGAACTTTGACAGAGCAAAAACCCGGAGCTGGACTTTAACTGGAACGAGCAAGCAGAAGCATAAAGCGCCTACTTGACGAGCAGAGAGGCAGCGAATAAAAGACAGCTTCCAAACGGGAGGAAGTTCTGTTCTCTTTTATGAGAAAGGCAAGATAACAAATGTTGAAAGAACTTTCATTAACTAAGCTTTCTTACTTCAACTTCAGTTACAGGTCTCTCATCCTATCTAGTAATTCTCGGACGCTGTTGGTGTGCGTATGTTGTAC
>JAKWJA010001805.1:0-22016 GCA_027704765.1 Solanum habrochaites | reverse complement strand
TCTTTTATTGTGAGTCCTTTATGTTTGGAATTGAACTTGTAGTACTCATCTTAGTAGGGTTATGATGTGGATTTGATTGACCTAGAAGTTACCTTCCATTAATGTTGAAATAAAAGAAAGAGCCCTTAGGACTAACTCACTTATATTGTTTCCCCCTATTATGCAGGGCCTTGGTGTCTATTGTATTCTATGAGAATCTTATGTGGTTTTATGAGATAACCTAACTTGATAATTAGTGACAGATTGCCTAGATGATATGGTTTAGAATATATTGGTGTTCCTGTGTTAAGTTACTCTTAATTCCTTCTAAAGTTGTAATAACTTTAAAGTGACTACAAATTAGGTTACTAAGTTAAGATCCTCTTAAGTTTGGGTTAAGTTGCTCTTAATTGGTTTTACCCTAATTGGAGGGGGGGGATTTGATTGACTAGTAAGGTTGTAGAAATTGTCAACCTTGACCTTGTATTGTCACATGAACTTGAATCTAATGAATTCTTAATAAGCTTGTTCATGAATAGAGTCTTGCATAAAGTATTAATTGCATGAACTTTATATGTGTGGTGTGCATTGATTGACATTACCTCAAAGATTTGTGATGATTCGAAGGAGCATGAAGGAAATTTTTTGATAAAATTCATGTTTTCTCGTGTTATTTTTCAACTTGATATGCTAGTTGTGCATTTCAATTCATGAGATAAGATTAAAGAAACATCTATAGTCACTTGTAGTGTAATGTTAGCCTTATAATAAAAAGTTGTCTCTTTAAAACGAAAATATCTGAGTCTCTTGGCAAAAAAATAGGTGACCTGTATGGTTTAGGAAATAATGATTATAGGTTCACTATTAAGGGGACAGAATTGTTTAGAATAAGTATTCATATATGTGCCTATATTTTTGTTTAATATCTTCCCAAAAGATGCTTGTTGTGAAGGTGGAAGTTACAATTTAGAAATGACATTTGAGTATATGTGACCCAAATTGACATTTTGTGAAATTTTCTTCATAATATGTGATTGTATTGGTTGTGACTTACCGTTTTGACTTCCCTCGAAGGAAAAACATGCTCATGTATTAGTTAGTTTGGAAAAATTTAAGAATTTCATTTGAAAGGAAAAGACCTTGTACTTTCTTAGGTATGCATGACGTATGAGTCCCTAATGCATCTTAGTGTTTGTTAAAACCTTCCTAAATGTTACTTAAAGACTAGTTAGCAAGATGAGATCATAATAAAATTGAAAGTATAATGACCATGTTATCATAGAGACGAATGCTCCTGCTATAACATTCTAAGGAAGCCTATGTGTTTGATGCATTAAAAGAGTAAGTGAAATGGACAGTTTTACTTTCTTTTGTGCATTAGGTCAAAAAATTGATTTGGATTACTGTTATAAATTTTATGAACTTCTCTAAGAGCCTTGAAATCCATATCATGATTTAAAGAGCCATAAGTGTCATTCGAGGACGAATGTACCAAGTTGGGGATATTGTAAGTTCCAAATGAGTCGGCTGTATCTAGACTAAAATATTTTATTGAGGTTATAAAGTTATAAAATTACTAACTAATATGGTTTGATGTCATGGGGGAATGTTTTGAAGTGATTTGGAAGCCGAACGCAACAAGAGGAGATGATTATTAAAACGTTCGACGCGAAAGTTCTCCTATTTGCCTCATATGTCTTTACGTTTTAATAATTATATTAAATGATATTATTAAGTATTTAAGTGATATAAAATGATGTTAAATGGTATTATATGGATTTTCGAGAAGTTTGGAGGTCAACTGACCAATAACGTCCAAATTGTTCGAAAGATAGCCCTTAAGACGTTCAATGTGTTTCTTGATGGGGCCTAGCCTATTTGGACGACTTGCACGTGTTTTTTCGGTGAATGAAACTAGTGGAAGTTCTTAAAAATGTGAAGGTTGTATTCCCGTTAGAAAACATAAAGGTATTTATGACTCTAAAGGGTCCCCCCCATAAACAATCCCAATATGAAGGAGCAAGGCTGCGGCAAGATTACTGCCTGGTCAGGGTCAATAGACAGACACAAACTGCGGCCAGGTTTTTTTAAAAAAAACGGACCGTAGGTAGGTTATCGTAATTGTACTTATATTAAGAGGGTATAAACCAAAAAATTGCAACAAGTACCAATGACGAAGCGAAAGGGCTCAAGTAGATCGACCTTACGATAGTAGATGCTCCATTGAGGGTGGCTGTAGCTCCAAAGGGCGTCTGTTTTATTAAAGAGGTGAATGGAAAATGACCCACGTAATAACCGGACTATAGAGGTTTATAAGAATAGTTTTCGGTGGATAATAGTCATCTAAAACGTTAAGAATCAATTTAAATCCTCTCCACGGAAATTGAACTTCCCTCTAAAATATTTCCCTAGAAACCACCATTGGTTGCGTGAAGCTCAGCAAAAATTGGAGATTGGATTTCCATGTATGAAGAAGAAAGAAGTTTGAGGAGGTTTCGACTGTAACAGGTATGGTCATGCGAATCTCTAGTTATCATTCAGCAGAGAGTTAATTTTCAAATTTCAAATAGGTTTATGATCATCATTGAATCTAGCCCTGGGTTCTTACTAAAAAATGTTTTGATGATAAATAATGATGAATGTGAAGTTAATCATATATTTGTTTGAGGCCCCCCCCCCCCGGTGATTTTTAATCCAATACATGATGAACCATGATCTTATTGCCAAATATTTCGCCTGCATGGTACATTGGATCATTACTTCCTTATGATTGGAAGTATGATTCTATACGTGGAATGTTTTGTACTACTATTATTTTTGTTGTTTTTAATGTTTGATTGATGTGAGGGAGACACTGTGGGATCAAGTTATGAAGATTTGAACATGTTTAATATAGCTTTCGGTGATTCACTGTAATGTTTGACTTTTTATTACTTAATGTTTAATTGGAATGGTTGATGATCATTGTAGCTACATATTTGAGTTGATATTATGTATGAATTTTGGGTATAAATCCTTGATGATCAAACTAAAGAAAGACCACATTAAATGATCTAAGTTATTCAAGTCTATGGTATTGTAACGTGTGATCTTGCCGTTAGGTTAGTTTTTTTATGACATGATCATGGTTAATTGTCTATAGCTACTGCCTATAATGTAATGTGAGTATGAAATATATGTAATGGATCCAATGTTGATCAATTCATGATATTTTGAATAGGATTAATCTATGTAAACTTACCTTCCCTGAATTCTTAATATGAAACATGTTACAGTGCTTTAGAGTCTATTGGAAAATGTAGTAGGATCTCGTCTAAGCTATGATTTCTTGAAGCTACTGCCCTAGATTGGTTTTATTAATGAAATATAATTGATAATGAATGTAAGTGAAATTGGTTAAAGAGCTACGTTCTTCTACTTTCTAGCATATAAATGATATAGTGCAGTATTTGTATCATGCTCTTGTGACTACTTGTACATGGTTCTATTTATGATTTAAGTAATTATATCTACTCCTTTATAATGTATAAATAATGAAAGAGTAGTAATTTTCAATGATGACCAAAGGCTAAAAGTATGTAAATTTTTTCTACCCTTCTATTTCTCTACTTTCATTATAAAATGTTATGAAGCCTGGGTGGCATTGTGTGGTATGGTTCCATTATGTGGACCCGGGGTATTATTATTTTAATCCATATAGGGTTGACCATAGCCTGAAGGAAAATGATTGAACTTATGAATAAGTTGTATTATGATAACCTTATGTGAACTTGTTACTAGTCTTCTCTCTGGTTCTGAATAAAGGTGATTTTGATTGTTGTTGAGTGTGTGATGTTATATTATCATGAGCGTGGCTTGGAAATTTGTTGTAAAGTTTTTGTGGTTGTGTTTGTTGTTTGTTAAAGATTATGCTAAGATAATGTGGTATGTGATTCCATTATCAAGTGTAATAATTGATGACCCCTACTGATGTACCAGTATCTGAATGAGTAAAAGTCTAAGTTAGGAGTCTTGATTATTTTAATGTGAGGTTTTTCTACCTCCATTCTAGGAGATTGTTGTGAATGGTCTATTATGAAAGAGTATGATTGTCTAAGGGGTGGCTACCTCCCATTTGTTGTTGGTAGACATTATGTATCTTGTTGACCAAACGGAATAAACACACTCTTTACATTCATTTCAAGTAGATAGCTCATGTTGTCAGATGAAAGTACTTATCATATTCACTAGTGTCTAATACTATTCATGTGATTTAAATGATTTTTTATGAAAGTATGAATGTGTTTCCCTTAGCTAGTTATGACTTGATTAGTTTACCAGTATGGGCAAGGGTATGGCAATTGTACCTATGCATGCACATGTATATCTTAGCGGATAGTTCTAGTTTTGGTTTTCCATATGTGATGAAATTATGTATAAAATATGTGTTAATTAGGTGTTATTGGGAAGCATTGTTGTTCTGCATATTGTACATACCCTCACACATGTGAAAGATGAAATAGTTAAGAAAAGGGGGCCTTGAAAAAGTGTGCCCAAGGAATAACTCTAACCACTAGATAGGTATGTTTTTTAATATGTTATAAGAATATGGGAGAAAAGATCCGAAGATTATGTTTATGAAAAATATATGATGGTTTTTTCAATAAAGGGAACTTAGTTAGGACAACATGAACTTGTACATTAGGGTGACAGTTCCCACATTATGGAAAGTAGGGTTAATACACTCCTCACGGGTGGCTGGCCTCATGACCCAACATAGCGTATAGAGTGGATATTTTCATGATTTCTCCCAAGTTACCATACTATTTTGAAACCATACGATATTATTAGTGGATTAATCTATGAAAGCTATGTCATGTTGGTTATAACTTTGCGATAGACCACCCTTTTTGGGTGTTGCCATTTTATGACACCGGATTTCTGTTTAGTACAACATGGTATATGACGTGTTAAGGGTATAATTACCCTAATGTTAACATAGAAAATGGAATTAAATGCCTAAGACCCTAATGAGATGACGTAAAGAGGTTATTAGACTAGGTGGATGTAATGAAACCCATCTAGGACATTGCACAATTAACTCCTAGGAAGCTTCTAGGAAGGATGTTCTAATGACATATCACACTATGTATGTGTTTGTTGATGCATGACATGTAATAGTTGTCTACTTGTTTGAAAGGTGTTGCATGATATGATTGTTATGCATGATGTTCGATAGTGTTATCTATTATGATGAAGGTCTTGCTGACAGAAATGAAGTTTTTAGTTGTATACTTTTACTATTTCTATATATGACTAATGTAAAGGCTTGTGTTCATGATAGGTTTACTAATTATAGTCAAGGTGATGGGCTTTACATGTACATTGCACTTGGGTAGACTTATATTGGGGGCAGGAGTTAGTTTTTATAAGGTTCGATGTGAAGGTAAAAAGAGTATATGTGCATACTGAAGGAGTTAATTGTAATGTTTTTTTTTTTGTCTTGGTTTAATATGTTATGTGTCACTATGCTGTTCGGGGATATATGTTGCTTGTGTAAGCAGTAAGTATTGGTTTTCCTTGTGGTTCTGAAGGTCAGAATTTCACCAAGTATAAATAAAGTGTTATTTTTTAGGGCCGATAAAATAAACGAAATAGTTCACTGTTATTTAAGGAGAATTTGGGGGGGGACAAAGCTCAATGTAAAGTGAATAAGGAACCGTAAATTCTATAGTGATTTTTCTATGGTGTTTGGACTTTGATTGTGGTTTGATAAGTATATGAATGAATTAAATGTATCGTTATAAGGTTTTATAAAGATATTATAAGAAGGCATGAAGTATGATTTTCAAGAAAATTATCCTTTTAACTCCATGTTTTTGAATGGTTGTCATACTTAGTGTATTCTTGTATTAATCACATCCATCTCTACTCTTTACACAAAGTGTAGGTTATAGATGCTTAAAGGATGTCTATTATTTGGGAGCTTGATATGATTCCAAATCTCAAATAAAGGGGTCCTTATGTTCCACGGATTCCCTACTTATGTCTTAATGAAAGTTTATTAAATGTTGTATAGATATGTCTTGTAATTTATGGTTCGTGTCCCTAATGTATTCTAATGTGTTGAGCTAAGATGGCAATGAAATTTAGGGTCTAAATATGTATTATGAATTATGTTTTATATATATATGAAGTGAAGTTTCTATCATATGATGTGCTATAAAAAGTTTTAAATTTTTCGCTAAATTTACTATGTTAATGCTATTTGAATGATAACTATGGGCTTGTACAAGACTTCCGAGAGTTAAGTATTCCAAGTTACTTTAAGGGGTGCTCCTTCGGATGTGGAACATTTGTTAAATAGCGTAAGATAGCTGTTGAGGTGATGTATATGGTCGATATATAATGGTTTGAGCTCTTGCAATTCAATTGATGCATCTGACTATGACTGGTGTCAATCAGTGGAAATAGGGCAGAGATAGATGCACGAATCGAAGAGGGAGCTTGTTTTGAAGAGTCTTCTGGGTAGTATCCTTAAGAAATAAAGGAGGCAGAGGTATTGGAGGTTCCTTACTTGAAACAGGACCCTGAGTGTTCATGAGGATGACTGAATTCACCCAATGTCTCGCTCTGCTCGTAATATGGTCAAAGATATAAGGAGAAGATGGAAGTTTGTTTGTCGCTGGCTTGGGTTGTTGTCTAGTAATGGAGGAGGAGAAGAGAGGGAAATGCTGAGCGTGACAGAAAATATATGGTTTAGTGAATTATAAAGTTTGACCAAGGAGAAAATGAAGATGAGAAGAGTACAAAAACAAGAAAGCCGTGATTGGGAATGAGTCTGGGCTGTATAAAGGTGGTTTGAATTGGTTACAATTTCCGAAACAGGAAGGGCATGCCCCATCATCATATAGTACACCTGATCCTAGAAACAGAGGTGACTACCATGGCTGAAATTTTCAAATCTAATGATCTAGGCCAGCAAAGTCTAAAGAAAGTGTGGCACAGGGGTAGTTGGGTTTGTGCATGTGCTAAGTGTGGTAGAACCCACCCAGGTAAATATCGTTTAGGCCATAGAGTTTTCTTCAAGTGTGGTGAAGAGAGTCACTTCATGAGAGAGTGCCCTAAGAATAAGAAACGTGGTGGAAGTCTGGGCAATAAAACTCAATATTTATGAGTTGCTCCACCAGTCACAACTGCATCTAGAGGATCCACTCCTGATAGTGGCGTAGGGGAAAACAATTTCTATGCAACAATAGGCTCCTAGAGAAAGAGAACTTGCTTGATGTTCTCACGTGTATGATAAAAGTATTTACTTTTGATGCTTACACTTTGCTAGACCCAGGGGAAAGTTTATATTTTCTAAATACTTATATTGCAAATTAATTTGAGATTCTTACTACGAAACTTGTGAACTTTTTTTTTTGGTTCTGTTAGATAGTCTAGCGGAAAGAGTCTTTATGATTTTTCTATTTCTATCAATTACAAGAACACCATGGATGATCTCTTAGAGTTAAACATGGTAGATTTTGATGTCATTCTAGGTGTGAACTAACTTAATGCCTTTTATGGATTAAAGGATTGTAGAACTCGAGTTGTCGAATTTCAAATTCCTAATGAGTCAATCTTAGAGTGGATTAATAGTTCAACAGTGTACAAGGGTCATTTTATTTTGTACCTTAACGCAAGGAAGTTCAGTTCAAAGTGGTGTACATATCACTTATTTCGAGTTAATGACTCATGTGTTGAGGTACCTTACCTTCACTAAGTTACTATAGTAAAATAGTTTCCAGAATTTTTTCCTTACTATCTACCCGGAGTCCCTCCTCTGAGAGAACTAGAATTTGGGATATCAATAGATATCATTCTAGATACTCGTCCTAACACTATTTCCCCATATAGAATGGCCCAGCAGAGTTAAAAGAGTTGAAAGAGCAGTTTTAAGCTCTGTTAGATAAATATTTTATTCGTCCATGTGTCTCACCTTGGGGCGCTCCAGTCTTGTTTTTGAGAAAGAATGATGGTTCCCTCAAGATGTCTATAGACTTTCGCCTATTAAATGACGTTAAAATCAAGAATAAGTATCCTCTTCCAAGGATATATAATTTTTTCGTGCAAATTTAGGGTGCCACCTACTTCTCGAAAATTGATCCCATATCTCTGAATGATCTGTTAAGAATTGTAGAATGTAACATTCCAAACACAGCCTTTAGAACCAGATTTGGGCATTATGAGTTTTTTGTTATGTGTTTTGGGTTTACCAATGCACTAGAAGTGTTCATGGATCTTATGAACAATCTTCAAGCCTTACTTAGATATGTTTGTTATCATCTTCATTGATGACATACTAAACTATTGAAAGAATGAAAAATATCATGCTAGTCACCTCCTAAAATAGTAATAAGAAGGTGATGAAAGAAAAGGACCTATTTTCCATGATTCCAAGCTCGAGTGTCGGTTTTTGCAAAGTATGTTATTTCTTTGGCAAAATAAACTTTCCCTGGGATGGAAATTAAGTGATACCCAAAAACACAAAAGCCGTCAGAGTTGGCCTGACACACGTCTCCAACCGCTATTTAGAGATTTTAGTGGTCTTAGCAGGCTTACTATTAGAATATTTTGAGGGTTTTATCTATCTCGTCTCTTCATTGATCAAGTACTTTTAGAAGATATTAAAGTTTCAATGGTCTGGAGCTTGCGAGAAAAGCTTTTAGGAATTGAAAAAGTGGTTGATTACATCTTTGATTTTTTTTTACCGGAGGGTACTAATGATTTTGTGATGTACTGTGATGTAAGATTTAGTTTTGGTTGTGTTAAATAAAAAAGGCAAGGCATAGTTGAAAGTTCATGAGAAGAAATACCCAACCATGACTTAGAATTATTTGTTGTGGTTTTTTCCTTTAAGAATTGGTATTACTATTTTTAAGTCATTCATGTGTATATATTCACTGACCACAAGATCCTACAATATGTTCACCTCGAAAGAGCTAAATCTAACACAAAGGAGTGGTAGGAATACTCAAGGATATAGAATTGGATTCTTTACAAACCATGTAAGGATGATGTTGTTGTTGATGACTTAAACTTGTTATCTATAGGTAGTATCGCCAATGTTAAGGAACAAAAGAGGGATATACTTAAAGATGTGCATAGACTTGCATGCTTAGGAGTAAGACTTATGGATTTCACAGAAGGAGGGATAGTGGTAACTAATAAACTTGAATCATCAATAGTGTCTAAGGTTTAAAAAAGCAAGACTAAAACCACATTTTGCTTTACTTGAAGGCAAATTTTCATAAACAAAAAGTATTGGCTTTTTGAAAAAGGGGGAGATAGTGTGCTGAAGTACCAAGGTAGATTATGTGTTGGATGGACTCCAAGAGAGGATAATAGAGGAGGCTTGTAGCTCTTGATATTTCATTCATCCAGTTCCACCAAGATGTACAACAATTTAACTGAGGTATATTTTTGGGAAGGTATGAAGAAGGACATTGTTGAGTTTGTTGCCAAGTGCCCGAATTGCTAGCTTGTGAAAGTAGAGCACCAAAAATCTAGAGGGTTGGCATAGAATACAAAACAATTGCAATGGATGTGGAAGATAATTTATATGGACATTTACACAGGATTGCTAAGATCTCGCAGCATCCATAATATATTTGGGTAATGGTCATATTAAGGACAAAATACAACCCAATTATTTCGTTAAAGACTACTCCTTCGGCTAGGATTACCTAAGGGTACTAGTAAAGAAGTTGTAGACATTTATGGATTCTCTGGTCTCCATTATTTCAGATTAGCGGTGCACAAAATAAATGCTCACACTAGATATATTTCAGAGAAAGTTAGGTTGAAATCTGAACTTAAGCACTGCTTTTCATCGTCAGATGGATAGACAATGAGAGTGTACCGTCCACACTATAGAGACATGTTGAAAGCAGTGTGATTGATTTTCAAAGGGGGAATTGGTTATGATCACCTACGTCCTATTGAATTCTCTTACAAATAGTGTTACCATTTGAAAGTCCACATGACTCCATATGAAGCTCTTTATGGGAGAAGATGCACATTTCCTATTGGGTGGTTTGATGTTGTTGAATTTATAGGACAAGATCTAGTTCACCAAGACATGGACAAGCTGAAAGTGATCCAAGAGAGATTGAAAATGGTACAGAGTCGTCAAAAGTCTTACGCAGATGTTAGGACGATGACGATGGGGTTTGAGGTGAATGATTCGGTATATCTAAAAGTGTCACCTATGAAGGGCGTAATGAGGTTTGGTAGAAGGGAAAACTTAGACCCCGATATGCTGGACCTTATAGAATATCCAAAAGAATTGACAATGTATCTTATGAGTAGAGGTACCACAAGAGTTAAGATCGTTTCATCGAGATTTTATATTTCTATATTGAAAAAAGTGCAGGGATCCTTCTATTATAGTACTAAATGCATGTTCTAGATAAGGATATCTTATCAGATGACGAGATTCGCCAAAAATAAGTTGGACGCCTAAAGTTTCATTTATTTGTACCACAAAAGTAGGAGTTGTATTAATGGCTACATCTTCAATAAATAGCTTTCAAGAAGCGACTTGCGACGGCAAAAACAAAAATCTTTGAATTTGTTGTCTTTACTTGAAGTCCAATCTTATTATTTTTTGTATCTGCAGGTTCACTCACTACCCTCGAGACCCCTGTATCTGCATTTGAACCAACTTGATCTTCACATATAGTTACAAATATATAAACTTCTTGATATTCTTGGCCTTTTGTTTAGTATTCATAGCATCTGCCAAACTTTTTCAAGAGATGTTTTAAAACTGAAACTCTGGTCCAGAGACAAAAACGTACAGTTCGTTCCCCGTATATTATTTAAAATAGGTTTCGTGTTTGTTTTTGGTAGTGTTTTGGGATTATAGTACATAAGAAATGCATAGTTATTGTTAAGTTTAACTCTCCCATAGTTTGAGACTGGGGAGAGACAGCGGCAGCCATGAGAGTCTTCTAAGTCGCCTTTCACCAAAATATTAAAATTCAGTGTGTAGTTCACTGAATTAATATTTTCAGCATCTTGTAGCACAAATGTTTGTTGTTATATATCCCATAAAAGGTTAATTGTAATACTAGTATTAATTGTACCAGAGTTAAATATAATAGTAATATTATTTATCAAAAAGATGAACTAATCACCATTCTTGTCAAGTTCCTAACTCTAATGATATAATTCCTTTGCAATCTAATGCAAATGACGATAGTAGTACTGTTGCAATTAATGTGAAGCAGAACACATATCGGCAGCTCAAATGAAATTAATAGGAAATTACTCACAATAAACAACAGAAATATAATTTTGACAATCTGTTGAACATTGACAAAGATATGTATGTCACTAAATCTTATTTTCCAAATGTTTCGAGTGACATTAAGAAATACACCCCCTCATAAAAAAAAAAAATGTCTTGCAAAATCCTAACTCTCCTAATGACCACTTTTAACCTTCCCAAACAACCAAAACAATTCCCAAAAAGAGCAAATACCAGATCTTGCACCCTTCACTTTTATTCAATCGTTTACAGAAAAATTTTCTTATTGAAAATGAAAAACTACAAGAAACTATAAGGTAGTTATGGGAGGGGGATAAAAAGAGATGCCTTTAAGCGGAGAGAGTAAAGCAATAGTTAGTAGTCACAAAAAATGAAAGCTAGCTGCAATAAGAAAATAAAATTAAGAAGATTAGTGTGCAATTTACTTTCATAAAAGAAAATAAAAGTAAATCACTATAATGCTTAAACCTAATCCCAATTTTTAAGAAAATCTTACTTCGAAAAAAACCTTTTTTTAGAATACCCAAACTAGTGAAATCACTATTTTCATAATCAAACTTACTTCGAGCTAAAGGAAATGGAAAGAGTTGAAAGTATTTTCAAGCCTATTTTCAGAATAGTGACATTGATAAAACCACAATTTCAACACATCTCAATATTACTTCAAACTAAATTAAATGAAAAGATTTGAGATCTAAAAACTCTAATATTCACAATCCCATAAGATATAGAGATATCATAGTTTGATAGCTCACTTTTTAGATCAAAATGGACGATTTAAGGACATGAGAGTTAGAGCACTTATTTTGAGATGAAGATTGAACGAGATGCGAGTTAGTGTAGCCATAGAGAAGGAAAGGTCATCAGAGAAGTACATAGCCTTAATTTGAAGATGAGGAGATACTGTGAAAATGGAAAGGAAAGTTCCCTTGATTATCTTAGGAAAAAAAATACTTGCAACGCCACATAGGACGGATTTTAATATCCGTTTCTAGAAAAAATTATATTTATTTAGATTTAATTTTAGACGGATTTTTCCTCACTATATAAATTAAATTTTATAAAAATATATTTTTAAGTTTAGTAACATTTTCTCCATCATTATTTCATCGCGTAATATTAAGTAAATTGGTCACACTTACTTGGTTGCCAAATTGATAGTGAAAACTACGGATCAAAAATTTTGCTCTTATTTTTTGAGACCAAACAAATATTTCCTCGCCAATCCGTCACTATATCATAACTCAAAATTTTTTTGGCAATTCTTGCAAGAAAATGTCTTTTCCGTTGCAAATCTGTTATTATATATTGACGTAATAAAATTCGTTACTAGTATCCGTCGCTAAACACTATTTTTTTAGTATTGATTTCCAACATACCTATACTTACGGTTATAACTTACAACTAATCCCTTAGAAAAATAAGAAATTCCACTAACATAAAAAAACTGAGTTTCCATCAATACTGAAGATCACCTAAGGATTAATTCAACACACAAACAAACATTCGAAATCAAATCAAGGATAAATTGGGTTGATGCTTCTTCTTAAGGAATAGTAAACATGTCAACATATTCTCGTTCTAACTGGATCTAAGTCACTAACAAGCAAGAAAAAAACATCTTTACAACCAGACCAAAAACTCTAAGTTTGGTCCATAAATGTTTCAAACTTTCTTAAGAAATAAACAATAACATAACTTCGAAATAAAAAGCACTTTATGAACCAAAATTGGTTGAGCTCTCGCGTTTCTTCTCAAAAAATGAGGCAGGATCATGTAAACATATATCATTATCTTACCTGGACTAATTCCTCAGTAAACATGAATTTCTACTAGCTAGACAGAAAGTATTTTTCCATAGGTTTAGAAAGGATAGCATGCTAAAATATTTTACTTTAACTTTGTTATGGGTTTGAGTGTTTATTGTCAATAGCCCCTCAACTCTATAATAAAGTCATGCAGTAAAATCAACACAAAAAACACAAAAAAAAACAAAGAAGGTAAATAGAGTGTTTGTAGAACGGACCTGTTTAGTCGTGTTTGGCGCATACAGATTTTAGCTGGAAAAACTGGGCCTTGGGGGAAGAGGAGTAACGACGGACCTGTCATAGTCACGACGGCCCCCGTCGAGGAGGGGGACTGGTGTCGTCCCTGACACTTAGAATTTGAAAATTGGGGGTACTGAAAAAATTGACCGCTGTAAATTGTGACGGACCCCTGCAGGACGTTGCGTCACATCCACGACGAACCGTCGTGAGTTTCGTTTGCAAACCTTAAAACTTTTGAGAATTTGGTACAAGAGAAACGGAGTTTCTGACCGTCGCATGACGGAGGAACAGGACGGACCGTCACGCTGTGACGTGCCGTTAACAGGCTACGTAGAGTTCGTTTTGAGCTGCGAGACCTGTGTGACGGACCGTAGCAGGCACGACCGGACCGTCACAGGTTGCGATCCAGGCAAAATTAGAGATTCATCTACACGTTTTATGGGGTCGTTTTGGACCATTCTACCTTAATTATACAGATGAGGTTATATAATAGGCTACTTACTGGGGTTAAAAGAGGTAACCCTAAGTTATGAGTGGGTCTTATTGTTCCTCCTTTACACTAAATTATACTTTAATTAGGTTATAAAAAGAAGGAGGGTTGATAAAACAAAACAAAAGAAAAGAACAGGAAAGGGAGGAGAAACGGAACGAGAGAGAGAGAGGAGAGAGAGAAGAAGAAACGAAGAGATAAGCAAGGATTTTGGAAGTAGATACGAAGAAGATAGCTTGTTGCATCAATTCTTCGGTGGAGGTAGGTTCTGGGTTATGTTACGATATTCGTAGTGAATTCTTTAAGAGTGAAATTATGTGTTGATAGTATGTAAACCCTGCTATGTGCTTAAAGGTTGTATGCTTGCATGATTATGGTTGATATGAAATTGCGACCGAAATTAACAAAGCATGATGAAGCTAGTGAATCAAATCTTGAAAGAACCCTCTTCGTTGATAGATTAATAATGAGAATATGATGCCTTAGAGAAAAGAACGGCTTGATAAATTATATAATGAGAATGATGATGGCCTTTAGGGTAAAAGAAGGCTTGATGAATTAGGGGGATTCGGGTTGCCAACGTTCCGGTACCAGGATTTAGAATGAATATGAGGATCGGAGGTCACGTTCCTCACCAGGATAGAAATGGATCGGGGTGCCCCGTTCTAGTGTATGGTACCAGGATAGAGTATGAATATGAGGATCGGAAGTAGTGTCAGCGTTAGTCCGACCACCAGGATAGGAATCGGATCGGGTGCCACGTTCGGTACCAGGATGAATATGAGGAATCGGGTGTCACGTTTCCGACACCAGGATAGAGGAATATGGATCGGGTGCCACGTTCCCGGCTACCAGGATTAGAATGAGGATCGGAGTGCCACGTTACGGGGCACCAGGATAGAAATAGAGGATCGGTCAGTGTCACGACCGAACAAGAGGAAGAAAGATAATGAATCTTGAAAGATAATGAATATACTAATCTATGAACTTAATTCCCAAAGAGATGGTATTGAGGCTTGAGTCCTCACGTGTGAACTCGGTTGGAAGTATTGATGATTTCATGTTGTTTTGTACATGTTGAGTATTGTAGTTGATTTACATGATGATTGATTATATATGTTCCCTATTTTGAGTTGGAGTATGACGATGATATCTACTCAGTACGTGTGGTTGTACTGAACCCTACTTTATGTTTTTCCTCTTTGTTATTTGTGTATGCAGCAAAACGTTCCGTCCACTTCAACTCAACCGGTTAGTATAGCCAGTCTTCACTTCATCGGAAAATTTCAGGTGAGCTACTGCGTCAGCTTGGACGGGGTCTTTCTTCAAGTCTGATGCCCTTGACTTACGGCAGGACTAGCGTTTTAGTATTTTTTTTTGTTCTTAGAATCATAGTTAAGTAATTGAGATAGATGTCTTTTGATGATGACTTCCAGATTTTGGGCGGATAATACTAATAGTATTGAATGTTTTTTATTAATGTAGTTTAAGTCTTCCACATCATTTTATGTTGATATATCGTGGAAATGTTAAGGTTTAGATGGGTTGGTCGCTACATAGGAGGGTAAATGGGGGTGCCAGTGCGTCCCTGATTTGGGTCGTGACAAATTGGTATCAGAGCATTGGTTCATTGGTCTATCACACAAGAACAGGTCTAGTAGAGCCGTCTTAAGGAATGGTAGGGGGAGCCTTGACTTTCCTGAGAGGGCTATAAGACTTTAGGAAAATTTCACTCTTTCATTCTTCTTCGTGATATACTTGAGTCCAATTGGTATCTGGGCGAACGATTGGTATCTGACCATCTTCACTCTATTTCGCAGATGGTAGAACAGAGCAACGACCGCACAGCAGCAACAACGGAAAAAGACAAGAAACGACTGAGCCGCACTGGCGGCTTGTTAGCTCGAGGAAGAGCAACGGCAAGAGGCCGGGGAGAGGTAGTTGGCGAGGCGTCCTCTAGAGGAAGAGGACAAGCAACTACCCATCTGATACATAGAGTAGGTATGACTCTACAAAGAACGAGGAGGTCGGAGGAGGAGGTTGATAAGACGAGGGGAGGAAGGGGGAGAGAATGAAAAGGGCAGAATAGAATGACGGAACTGCCACCCCAACCTACCCCAGAAATGATACAACCAGGTCCGGCTTATCTTAGTGGGTTATACGATCAGGGCAGGCACTCCAGTGGTTCTGCACCAACACCTCCGGTGTTTCAGAGGTTATTACGGACATGCGGCTACCATGGTCCCCGCATGGAGATAATTGGGAATAGGCACATGTCACGTTGACTACTGGGACTTTAGGACCCAAATGATCAGCATGAACTTTTCAGTAGTTCTTGAAATTGAAAACCTCAGTCTTTAAGGGAGCAGAATCAGAGGAGCTTACGGATTTTCTGGTTGATTGTCAGCGAATACTAAACAAGATGGGTATAGTAGAAACGGTTTGGCCACGTTGAGTTCGTGAGCTATCAGTTTCAAGGGAGGGACGCCAAAAAGTGGTGGCGGTCACATGTGGAGTGTCACAAACAGAGGCAACCAACATGACTTGGGAATCATTCTCTACCCTGTTTATGGAGAGAAGTATATCCCTAAGACTTTGAGAGATAGAAAAAAGGGACGAGGCTTGAGTCTAGAGCAAGGGAGGATAACAGGTAACACGCTATACTGAGTGCTAATTTTGGTGCAGTTGCACTATCCAGAACGCCACCTAACGTTTTGTTCTGATGCAAACAAGAACGGGATTCCCCGTGTTTGATGAAGGGTGGTGTAGGTACAGAGGTTGCGGATTAGGCTTACAGGTTAGCGGCTAAGCAACGATCCTTGCAAGAGGTGGTGTGTAGTACTTTTGTGATAGAGTGGAAGGAGTGAATCAGACGACTTCACCACGACATCAGACATCGAAAAAGTTTTCGAAGGGGAGGGTGACGTTAATTGGTCTTCACTCTGAGGACAGAGCTCCGGAGGTTACTCCAAGCGACCAATTCAGTCTTCACTAAGTACGTAGTGGGCGGGGGTCCACCAGAACTGGTATTCAGAACGGTCAACACCTACTCGAGGAGACCTATGCATGAACCCCGAGAGTGTCTGGATGTGGGAGGTTGGAACACATCAGAGGTATTGTCCAAACCAGAGTTACAGAAACCCCACTGCTAGAGTCGAGGGTTGGTCATGGTAGAGGCCGTGTATTGGAGGCGTGGTGTGTCGAGTAATGTGGTCATCATCAACGCAGCAGAGGTGATGGCAAAATGGAGCCAACACTAAGCAACATGGTGGGGGCAATGGACAGACAAAGAGAGGCCCTTGTTAACCTTTGCCTGGGAGTCTGAAGCGGATGGCGTCTGTGCTGTTATCACAAGAATCTTTTGGTTTGTTATTGCATGGCATCTGTATTATTTGACCCTGGCTCCACGTTTCATATTATCTTCATCATTTGCTAATGGTCTTAAATTGCATTGTGAATCTACTTGACATGCCTATTCGTTGTTCTTTTTCTACACGGTGGGTGAGTCTGTGGTAGTTGAAAAGGTACATAGTCTATTTGGTGAACTTTGTGTGGGAAGCAACACTTATGTAGATTTGGTTATTTTAGAAATGGTGACTTTTGATGTAATTCTTAGGTAACTTGGCTTTCTATCTCCAATTTTGCGATCTTGGATGTAATGCCTAAAACTGTGACATTGGCCAAGCCTGGGCAGACCGTTAGTGTGGGAGGTGACTACAACTTCCATCCGTTGCGGATATTCTCATTCTTCGTGCTACAGAAAATGGTTAGATAAAGGGTGGTTAGCTTTCTTGCCTCTCTCAAGGATTGACCTACCCAAGTACCTCGATTGAGTCGGTTTTCGCGTAGTCCGGAGTTTTGGAGGTGTTCCCTGCAGATCTTTCCTGGTTATGCCACCAGATAGGGATATTGACTTCTTAATCGATCTGAAACCGGCACACGCACCCATTCTATACCCCCCCCGTATAGAATGGCTCCCCGGAGTTAGAAGTTAAAGCTCAACTTCAAGAGTTGCTGAGCAAGCGGCTCATTAGACCAAGTGCATATCTCCTTGGGGGTGCTCGGGTTTTGTTTGTGAAGAAGAAGGATGGGAGTTTTCGGATGTGAAGACTCCGACAGTGAACAAGGTAACTATTAAGAACAAGTTAGCCTGCTTCCCTCGCATGTGATGACTTCTTCGAGGATCAATTACAAGGTTCCTTGGGTTATCTCAAGATTGACTTGAGATCCATTTTCATCATGAAAATACGGGCAACGGATGTGGCCAAAGGACCTGCTTTCTTCGAACGAGGTAGGACTTAGCGAATTTGTGGTGAGTGTCTTTGGGTCTTACGAACGGCCCTGCTGCGTCATGAGCTTGATTGAACGGATATTTAAGCTCCCTATTGGGGACCTGGTTGTGATCGTTTTTATAGATGAATAACTGGTATTTCTAAAGATAAGAGGACATGAAGGAAGCATTTGAGGGTTGTGTTGGACATGTTAAGGGAGAAAAATCTTTACCGCCAAGTTCTCTAAGTGTGAGTTTGTGGCTAATGCATGTGTCCTTCTTGGGGCATGTGTGTTTCGAAGGATTGGGGTGATGGTAGAGCTTTCTAAGATTGAGACAGTGAATAATGGGGTAGCCCTACGATAATGTTTGTCAGAAATAAGGCCTTTGTTGGGTTAGCAGCTACCACTACCTACTGCGGAGAGGGGCCGATTGTCCGACAGGCCTGGGATGGGCGGCATTTTCCAGTCTCCTATTGCTCCCAAACTGACGTAACTTGAGACTAAGCAAAAATGTTCACATTTGTATGTGGATGAGTGTGAGGAAAGCTTTCAGAAGCTCAAGACTCTGTTGACTACTGCACAATTCTCCCTGTGCCAGAGTGGTGAAGGCAACGAACTCTTCATTGGGTATTGTGATGCATCTGATTCGGGTTTGGGTGCAGTGCTAATGCAAGAGAAGAATGTGATGTGCTTATGCTTCAAGACAATATAAAAGTGCATGAAACGCTAATATCCAATCATGATTGGAATGGCCGCCGTGTATGTTGCACTAAAGCAATGGAGACAACTATTAGGGGTTTTAAGTTGAGTCTACACGGATCATCGTAGCCTTCAGTATGTCTTTACTCAGAAGATTTGAAACTTGAGGCAAGGAGATGGATGAACAACTGTAAGGGATACGACCTCAACTATTTTGTATTCAGCCGTGGAATGCGAAATGTTGTGGAGCTGCCTTGTAGTAGAAAAGGCGGGAAGAATGGAAGAGTAGCTCATTGCAAGGCCTCATGAACCCCATTGGCTAGAGAGGTTCAGACCTCGTGCTGCTAACGACTTGATGAGGTTGGAAATAAAGATAAGGAGAGGGATTGTTGGCTAGTGTGAAGTCACAGATCTTCTTTCTCTTGACAAGATTAAGTTGGAAAACCTTGATGATGAGAACTAAGGCGGAAGCGAGATATACGTGTTGCGAGGGCGGGGGAGAGGCTAAAGAAGCAACAATCGACCGAGGAAGGTGTGTTGAGGATTTAAGGGAAGGGTAGTGTACCCCGCAGTGATATTTGATTCAACACTATTTCTGGCAGGAAGCTCATAGTTCAAAGTATTGTTACATCCGGGTGCAACCAAGATGTAAATCGCGACCTAAAAACAACACTTTTGGGGGAGTTTCGAAGTAGAATTGAAGCGCAATTATTTTGACATTATTTCCATAGTGTCCAAAACTGTCAACAGTGAAAGATGAAAACCAAAAAGCCCCGGAGGAAACAATTCAAAGAATGCCCATTCAAGACTGGAAGTGGGAGAGAAGTGCAATGACTTTTGTGGTTGGTGGTCTCAAACGACCTGGGGATGTTTGATCAATTGTGGGGGGGGGGGTAATGGTGGACAGATTTGACTAAGGTCTGCTCATTCATTACCAGTCAAGGTGTCACAATGCAGAGAGTAGCAAAAAAGCATACATCTCAGAAATCGTTCGATTGCAGGGTGGTCCACTATCCCATTATGATCCAGATAGAGGTACGCAGTTTACTTCTAAGTTTCTGGAAAACATTGCATGCAGAATTGGGGACAGGTTGGACCTTAGTACGCGTTCCATCTTAGCCGTATGGTCAGTCTGACGCAAACGATTTCAATGTTGGAGGATTATGCTTCGCGCATGCGTGATAGGGGGGAAAGGGGGGGTTTTTTTTTTTGTTGTTATTTTTTGATAGAGTTTGGGGCCATTTGGGATGAGCTTCTTACCTTTGGCAGAGTTTTTCGTACAATAATAGCGATCACTCCAGATTTGTGATATGGCTCCATTGAAGCATTGTATGGGAGGAGGTGTAAGATCTCCCCTGGTTGGTTTGATGCATCGAGCGGTTAGACCTTGGGGGGGGGTCCGATCTCTTGAGGGAAGTCGTTAGCTTAGAAAAGGTGAAGGGCATTCAAGAAAAGCTTCTAGCAGGCGCAAAGTAGACAACAGGAGTATGCAGACAGGAAGGTTAGAGAATTGGAGTTCAGGAAGGGAAAACAAGTCTTGGTGAAGGTTTCCACCCATGAAAGGGTTAATGCGGTTTGGGAAAAAAGAGGTAAGACTAAGTCCAAGTATATGGACCATTTGATAGGTAGTTTCTTTTTGGGTTTTTTTGTACTAAAGCGAATAGGGAGGTGGCTTATGAATTAGCCTTGCCCCCAGGGCTGTCGAGTGCATCCGGTATTTCATGTTGTGCATTGTTGAAAGATTCCCATGGAGATGGAAAACTACATTATACGTGGGACTCAGTCGTTAGTGTTGATTGGATGAAGAACTGACTTAGTGAGAGGACCAGTTGCTAATTGAGATAGAGAAGTTCGCAAGTTGAGATCGAGAGGAGATTGCATCAATCAAAGTTCAAATGGAAGAATCGGACGTTGAAGAGGCTACTTGGGAGAAGGAGGAGGATATACAAGAAAAATACCCACATATGTTCACAGATTCAGGTCTCCTTTTCGCCATTGTTTTTCTTCTTTTGATCGTTCGGGGGAAGCACGATGGGGGTTAAATGGTATTATTTTGTATACGAAATGTTTAGAGTTGTGGAAGCAAACAGATTTTATTTCTCGAAAAACTGGCTCTGGGACGACGGATTTTTTTTGTAAAAGAAGGAAAGTCATCAGTAACGACGCCAGCGAGGGACTTTGAGGTCGGGTGTGTCCCATGACACTTAGAGAATTTGAAAATTGGGTTGGTACTGAAAATCGACTCGCTGTAAATGTGACGACCTGCAGGACGTGCCGTCACATCCACGAAGAAAAGTAGGTGAGTTTTCGTGAATCAATTCAACTTTTGAGAATCTTTGGTACAAGACACGAGTTTCTGACCGTCATGACGGAGGAACAGACGGCCCGTACAGCTGTGGAGTGCCGTCAAAGGCTAAGTGAGTTCGAGGGAAGCTGAGAACGACCTGTGGGACGGACGTGGGCAGGCAGACGGCCGTACGGTTGCGCCACCATACATAAGAAAGTGAAAGTTCACGGGCAAAATAGGATTCATCTACACGTTTAGGGGTCGTTTTGGCCATTCTGTCTTAATTATCAAGATTGAGGGTTAATATAATAGGGCTAATTACTTGGGGGTTAAAAGAGGTAACATTAAGTTAATTAGTGGGTTTATGGTCCTCCTTTACACTTAAGGATACTTTAATTAGGGTATAAAAGAAGCGCGGGTTTGAATAAAAACAAAACAAAACAAAAGACCAGAAAGGGAGGAGAAACGAACACGAGTAGAGAGAGAGAAAACGAACTGAGGATAGCAAAGGATTTGAGGAAGATAGATTGTTGATTCAATTCTTCGGGAGGGAGGTTATGGTTTATGTTACGATATCGTAGTGAACTCCTTAATAGTGAATTTAGTGTTGATAGTATTTAAACCCTTGTATGGCTTAAGTTGATGGCTTGCATGATTATGAGTATGACATGGCGAGAATAACAAAGCATGTGAAAGCTATGAATCCCAGATCTTGAAGGAAACCCGTAACTCGATTGATAATTATATAATGAGAATGATTGAGGCCGTAGATAAAAGAAGGATGATAAGATATAATGAGAATGATGATGCAGTAGTTTAAAAGAAGGCTTGATGAATTAGGGATCGGGGCACGTTCCCGTACAGGATTTAGAATGAATATGAGGATCGCGCGTGTCACGTGCGAAACCAGGATAGAATATGGATCGGGTGCCACGTTCTGTA
>JAKWJA010001804.1:0-29903 GCA_027704765.1 Solanum habrochaites | reverse complement strand
TTGTCATTATAGGCCTGTATCAAACGAGGAAAACTGCCTATTTCCAATGAGCATCCATGCGGGGAGCCATGGTACCTGCATGTTGTACCTCCGTACCTGAGGTGCTGTGCGGAAACACTGGAGTTGTCTGACCCCGGATCAATAACCCGCTAAGATTTAGCAGAACTGATTGAATCATCTCTGGTAGGTTGGGGTGCATCCCTCATTCTGTTTGATTCATTCTCCCCATCCTCACTTGTCTACCACTTCCTCAGTTGGTGGAGGAGGTCACCGCCCTAGTACCGAAATGGGCTAGGTGCCGTCCTCTTCCTCTAGAGGACGTCCTCACCACGACGCTCTTCCACGGCCTCTTGTCACTACTTCTCTCCGTAGCTACAGCCCCATGGCTTGGGCTCAGACGCTACGTTGTCTTGCCGATGTTGTGTTGGTGCAGTCGTTGTGCTCTAGTTCTAACCTTCGCGAAATTTGTGAAGATGGTCAGATACCATTTGTATGCACCTAGATACCAATTGGACCCAAGTAATAGCACAAAGAAAGAAAGAATGAAATGGAATTTCCTAAGTCTTATAGCCTCTCATAAAAGTAAAGGCGTCCCCCTACCGTCCTTATGACTCTGACTAGACCTTTTCTTGTGTGAATAAGCCAACGAACGTAATGCTCTTATACAAGTTTGTCACGACCAAACACGGGCCGCGACTGGCACCCACACTTATCCTACTAGTGAGCGACCACAATTTAATTCCCAACGTGTTCGACCATAAATACAAAAATACAATGCTGAAGACTTAAAACA
Organism: Solanum habrochaites; assembly: GCA_027704765.1. NCBI lineage: Eukaryota > Viridiplantae > Streptophyta > Magnoliopsida > Solanales > Solanaceae > Solanum > Solanum habrochaites. The sequence continues at coordinate 29,110 of JAKWJA010001804.1, read as the reverse complement.
CATTAATGTAAACAATTCAATCACTTCTAAATTCAACATCTATTATTCCCCCAAAATATGGAAGTCATCACCACAAGAACATCTATATCAAATTAAGCTAAACTAAGGAGTAGACTAAGAAGCTAAAATACACAAAAGCTAGTCCATGCCGTAACTTCAAGGCATCAAGACATGATACGAGATCCTCCTAAGCTAGAAGCATTAGCTCACCTGAATCCGGTGTACTGAAGACTGGCTAGCGTTGCGTTGAAGTTGAAGACACGGTATGCTTGCTGCACCCCACATATAACAAAAAAAAACAACAAGTGGGTCAGTATAAAACACGAGTACTGATAGGGTATCATCGGCCAACTTAAATAGAAAACAGTATATATCAATGAATATCATAATCAACTACATAGTCACATGTACAACAACAAGTCTATACTCATTAAATAAGCACCGCCAGTTCACCCAGTGCGGACTCAATCCTCAATGCCATACCCTTTGGGAATTAGGTTCCTTAATTGAGTAATATTAACGTCATTCAAGGATTCCTTATGTTTTATTTCTCTCGTGTCGGTACGTGACACTCCGCTCAATACTACGTGTCGGTTCGTGGACACCCGTTCCCCACATTCTATGTTTCGTTTCCGTGACACTCGATCCCCTAATTCCTACGTTCGGTTCGGACACCCGATCCACTAATACTACGTGTCGTCGTGACACCGATCCCCTAATTCTCCGTGTCGCAGTTCTGACACCAGATCCCCTATTCTACTGTCGGTTCATGACACCCGATCCACTAATACTACGTGTCGATTGGTGACACCCGATCTCCCCTATTCTGGATTGTCGGTTCGTGACACCCGATCCCACTAACACTATGGTCGGTTCTGACACCCGTTCCACTACTCTCCCCCCTTTAGTTCATCAGCCTTCTTTTATACTAAGGCATCATCAATCTCATTAACAAGGCAGATTGGGTTTTTTCAAGATTTAGGATTTCAATAGCTCATCATTCTATTTATGCACATTTGTAATCATCCTTTATACAACTACAAGTAACATAGGAGGGTTTTACATACTGCTCACTACATATCCTTCGCTATCTAAGAGTTTACTACGAATAGCAGAAAACCATAACCTACTTCCACCGAAGAATTCCGTGCTCAAAACAGACTAATCGTCAAAGTCTTTGCTTTTCCTCTCGTCTTCTCTTTCTCGCGTTCGTTTTTCTTCTCGTCTCTATGTTCTTCTATTTTCTTATTCAAACCCCTTTTTCTTTTTACTCTAATAGTCATATAATTAAGTATAAGAGATGTATAAAATAACCACTAATTACATTTGGTTATCTCATTTAACCCTCAAGAAATGGATTATAATATTCAAACCACTAAACTTTATATTATAAGTAGGAATAGTCCAACGCCCTTAAAACATTTAACAGAAATCCGACCAGACTGGGAATTACGCCAGTCGGTGACGGGCCGCGTGCTGCGAACGGTCCGTCTGCTGCTTTCGTCACAATGTTTAGAAGACGCAGATTTTGTCAAGGGTCTGTGACGGTCCCGTCATCCTGAGACGGTCCCGTCCTGCCCCACGTCCTGACGTCAGAGATTCAATCTCAGTACCCAAAGTCTAAATTCCTAGTGTGTTGGAACGAGACCCCCACGACGTCCTCGTCGTGCCCATTACGGTTCTTCGTGTGGTCCTTCGACTCAGCCAGTTTTTCAAATAAAATTTGCTGCTCAAAACGACTACACAGGTCTTGACATTGGCCTTTACTCCCTTACTCTCTGGAGCCATTCTATGGGAGGGATGAAATGGGGCGAGACCCGAGCTCCAGATCAAGCAAAGTCATATCTCTATCCGTGGCATACCGGACGTCTGCAGGAACACGTCCAGAAACTCACGGACTACCAAACGTTACTCAATGAAGTACTTGGGTAAGTATCATCCCGGAGGTTGCCAAGAAAGCTTAAGTAACCTTTACTAACCATTAATCTTAGCACGAAGAAAGGAGATGATACGAACTGGAGTGGAATGTAGTCACCCTCCCACCCTACGGATCTGTTCCAGGCTTGCCACGTTACAGTTTTAGCCATTTTAACAAAAAAACTAAAATATTACAAATTTGGAGAAAACAAGTCTACCCAGACAATTACATCGACTCAACCATCTCTAAGATAACTCAAGTCTACATGAGTATTGCTTCCCACGAAGTTACAAGACAAGGACCTATACACCTTTTCACTATCACAGACTCCCTTCGAGTAGAAACACTAACAGGCATGTCAAGCCAATTCACAATGTAAAAGGACCGTAGCAAATGAGGAAGATACATATAACAATGTGGAGCCAGGGATAAAATAATAAGAAGCCATGCAATCACAAACCAAAAATTACCTGTTATACAGCATCTGATGTCTCCGCTCCGACCGTGGCTCAGGGAAGCGTAATAGTGGGCCCATCCCTTGTCTGCCCATTGCCCCTACCATGTGTTGTTTGTAGTAGCTCCATCTTTTTCCCCGTCAACCCCGGCCATTGTGGTGACACCACCTTTACCTAGGCCCCACGCCGTTCCGAATGACGGCCTCTTCCAGACCACCTCTACCTCTGACTATTTGAGGTCTGTAACTCTGTTTTGGACAATACCTATTATATGCCCCAGATTCCCACACCTAACACGCTCTGTATTCAAGCATAGGTCTCTGTGGAAGACGAAGTCTGGGGATAACCTCCAAACCTCAGAAAGTGGTTTGATTGGTTTGCGGGGGACCGCCCACTACAGCGGCAGTGAAGACTGAATAGGTCGGGCTGGATAACTTCCTGAACCCTACCTCTGGAGTAATACCTTAAACTCACCTCCCTTCGAGACCTTTTAATGTCCATTCCATGGTGAAGTCATTGGCTTCACTCCCCCACCTCTATCACGAAGTCTACCACCTATTGAGAGAGGATTTTCGCTTAAGCCGCTACCTGTAAGGCTGAAATCCGCAATCTGACCTGAACCCCCTTCACAAAATGGTCGAATCCGCTCTTGTGGACTGAACAAAGCTGGGTGGCCCTCTCTGGATATGCACGTAACTTAGCCTCATACGCATTCCCACATCTTGCCTTGCTCTATGTCAGAACTTCATCTCTCCTCCTATCCCCTCAGGTCCGGGGGATATACTTCTCCATAGAATAAGCTAGAGAAATGACACACAAGTCATGGTGGTGCCTGTGCGGTGACACCAACATGTGACCGCCACCAACATTTTGGCATTTCCCTGAAACTGATATGTTTACAAACTCACGCCAAATCGTTCCACTATGCCCATTTATTAGTACTCCATGACAATCAACCCGAAAATCGTAGTCATCCTCAGATTCAGCACCCTTTAAGACTGATGGTTTCAATTTCAAGAATTTTACTGAAACAGTTCATGCTGATCCTTTGTCATTATGGGCCCCTGTAGTCAAACGAGGAAAACGTGCCTATTTCTATGAGGCATCCATGCGGGGAGCCTCAGCAGCGGCCTATCCTACTTACCTGAGCCTGAGGCTGGTGTAGAAAACACTGGAGGTTCTGGCCGTGATCAATAACCCGCTAAGATAAGAAAAACCTGATTATCATCTCTGGTAGTTGGGGTTGTATTCCTCCTTCTGCACTTCTCATCCTCCCCTTCCTCCCTCTCTTACTACTTCTCAGTCGGTGGAGGAGTCACCGCCCTAGTACCAGATGGGACAGGTGCTGTCCTCTTCCTCTAGATGCTTCCTCCCACGACCTCTACCACGGCCCCTTTCACTGCTCCTCTCGGCTACGCCCCAGTGGGCTGGCTCACCCATCTTGTCTTGCGGTGCTTGGTGTTGCGCAGTTGTTCTCTATTTCGTAACATCTGGCGTATAGAGTGCAAATGGTCAGATACAATTTGTTCTACCGATATCCAATTCGATCCAAGTAATGCATGAAAAAAGAAAGAATGGAAAATTTCCTAAAGTCCTTATAGCCCTCTCAAAGAAAAATAAGGCGTCCCCATACCGTTCCCTTAAGACTCACTAGACTCGTTCTTGTGTGATGAACCAAGGAACTATACTCGATACCAAGTTTTTTCACGACCCAAAACGAGCCGCGAGTGGCACCCACCCTTATCCTACTATGTGAGCGAACTCATCCATAATAAACATACTATATGGCGGAAGACGTAAAACTCATTGACGACATCATAATAACTTCTAAATTTAATCCTTATCATCCCAACATCTGAAGTCCATACCACAAGAACATCTATTCTCAAAATCGAAATCTAAGAATATCTAGGAACTAAAATAATAAACATCTTATCCATGTCGGAACTTCAATGCATCAGACATAAGAGAGATCCAGTCCAAGCTAGAAACGTTAGCTCACCCGGAGATCCGACTGATGAAACTGGCTTGATGTGCGGTTGAGTTGAAGGACGATGGTCAGTTGCTGCACCCACAAAACGGGGGACGCTGAGGACGGGGGGACGTGGAGAGAGGCGGTGTTACAAGTCGGGGTTAGTACAAAAAACTTACTAGTATGTACATCGCAACTCAAATAGAAATAATATATTTCCTATAATATCATAAAATCAACTAATATTCTTAACAGTTGATAGCAACAAGTATAAAGTCATTTATAACATCACCAACCCCATCCATGAGGGACTCAAGCCTCCACAGCCATACTCTTTTGGGAAACATTTTTCTTTGATTGAGTATATTGAACATATTTAAAGATTCATTACCTTTCTATCCTGTTCTGAACGTGACACTCCATCCTCTTCATACTATCCTGGTGTAGGAACGTGACACTCCGATACTCATCATACTATCCTGGTGTCGAACGTGACACCGAAAAAAAACCATATTCTATCTTGGTGCCGAACTGGCCTCGATCTATCCAGGTGCCGGAACTTGACACCCGATCCATCTACTATCCTGGTGTCGTAACGTGAACACCCGATCCTCTATTTCCTTATTCCTGTGTCGGAACGTGACCCCGTCCTAAATATAACTTGGGCCGAACGTGGCACACCGATCTCTACCTCATTACTTTTAGTTCATCAAGCCTTCTTTATACAAGGCATAATCATAACAAAGTAAATTTTAGGATTTACAGACTCACAGCTTCATGATGCTAGTTTCAGATCACATTATATGTAAACACATCATGCATACACGCAATTAGGCATATTAGAAGGATTTTTACAATACTACCCCTACATATCATTCGCTATTAAGAGTTTTAATATGAATAGCAATAAACCATAACTAACATTCACCGAAGAATCGCGATCAAAACACGCTATCTTCCACAAAACCTTGCTTTCTTCTACGTTCTTCCCTTTCTTTTGTCGTTTGTTTCTCCCTCGCTCTCTGTTCTTTCTATTTTGTCTTATTCAAAACCCTTTTCTTTTACCCTAATTAGCATATAATTAAGTATAAAAGATGTAAAATACCCCGACCTACTGTTTCAAGGTTCTCCCTTTTACCCCGCAAGTAATTAAATTATTAACATTAAACTATTAATTATCATTATCTGCAGTAATAGGCAAAACGCCCCTTAAAATATTTAACAGAAATCCAACCCAGTCAGGGTCACGCAGCCTGTGACGGCCGGCCGTGCCTGGCGCGGTCTGCGTGCTGCTTCCGTCACAAAGTTCAGAGACTCCAATTCATTAAAGAGCTGTTACGGACCGTCATGCCGAGACGGTCCGTCCTGCCACACCGTGTGAAAGTTCCAGAGAGTCGATCTCAGTACCCAAATGTTCAATTCAATGTGTTTTGGAACGAGACCCGCCTCGACTGTCCCTTCGGCCTATGACGGTCCCCGTCCATGGGATCCTCGACTCAGCCAGTTTTTTCCAGAGAATAAAATCGTCTGCCAAAACACTAAACAGGTCGTTACAAGAACTTAACATTTTTCCAAGTGTAATTAGTTTTGTTTTAACTTAAATACAATACTATATTCACCGGTTAAATTACATTTAATTTTTTAAAGAATCTTCCATCTGTCTAAATGTAATTAGTTTAGTTTTAACTTAATTCAAACACTATATTCACCAAATAAATGACATTACCTTATTTAAAGAACTTAACGTATTTCTAAGTCTTATTAGTTTAGTTTTAACTTAGCTCAAACATTATATTCACCAACTAAATTACATTTACTCATTTAAAGAATTTAACATCGTTCTATTTTTAATTAGTTTAGTTTGAACTTAATTCCAACTTTATATTCACCAACTAAATCACATTATCTCCTTTAATGAATTTAACAAATTTCTAAGTGTAATTAGTTTAATTTTAACTTAATTTAAACACTATATTCACAACTAAATTACATTAACTTATTTAATGAACATAACGCCACACTAAACTACCTTGGTGGACTAACCAAGAAATTCAAATCCCAACATGTAACAATAATTCAACTGCGAATAACAAAATATTGCGGAAGCTTTAAAATTTATTAACTTTCATTTTTGAAGACCTGAAAGTCATCACAACAAGGAAATCTATTCTCCAATTACTAAGTCTAAGAGTATCAAAGACACCAAAATAAGTGAAATAAAGTAATTTGTGTCCGAAAACTAAGGACATCAGGTAATGACTGAGAGAATCCAACCCAAGCTCGAATGAATAGCTCACCCTTGAACCTGACATGCCGAAACTTGATAGAGCTGAGGGCGATTGAATTTGTCGGTACATTTGTTGCACTCCATATAAGGAAAAACAAAGAAAAATACAAGTAGGGCTCAGTATGAGACAACATGTACTGAGTAAGTTTCATCGGCCAGCCAATTAACTCATATACAAATATAATAGTATGACTCAACTATCACCACTTAACATGTGATAAGCACCAAACAACATGAACAATGTCAACAACATTGAAGTAAGCACGTATTAGTTCAACGGTATCATGATCACACCGAGGAACTCATGCCTCCAAACCAAATCATTTTTTGAGCTTAGTTCTTTTGAGATTGAGTACCTTCCATTAATTCAACATTTTTTCCTTTAATTTATCGTGTCGGAACGTGACACTACGATGGCAAGAATACCCTTGTGAAACGTGACCCTCCGATCCAATAATATTTGTGTCGAACGTGAACACTCCGACCAAAAACTGTATCGGAAACGGGACACGCCGATCCAAGAATATTGGTGTCGGACGTGCCACTCCGATCCAATATAGCATTATTTATCATTTAATTCACCACTTTTCAGTCGTTAAAACATTTCGTCAGCCTTCTTTATTCAGGCATACGTTCGTGAGATGGTTTAAGATTATACATCATGGTCTCCGGACTTCAGACCAATCACAACACACACAATAAGTAACATTGAAAACTTCACAATATCATTCAATGCATATCAATCATTATTGAGAGTTTACTATCAAATAGCATAAACCATAAACTACCTCCACCGAAGATACGAAGTAAAGCAAACTACTTTTCCAACATTTTTCCTTCTCCTCAATGCCTTCAAACCTTTCCAATCTATCAAATGTATATATATATCTTGTAAGTTAACGAGTCTATAAACACTCATATCATATTATGTCTAGCCTAGACCCAAAAACTCACCTAATTCCATAATCAATTTTCTTAAGTTCAAACCTAATGGTAAATCTAATTAATTCCTCCAATTAGCATAATTTTAATGGTATTCAACTAATACAACACTGTTAATATTTAATTACTTATCTCAATACACGAAAACATACATTTATAATATAATAATGTAAGAAACCTTAAAATACCATCAAATTGTACGATCCAATACTCAACATACAATAGGCAGAACCTTATTTCTGCTAATGATTCACTCATAATTGTTCCATTATGTTGTCATCATTACTTATAGTAATTTTACCCACTATCTTATTCCATTCCATAATTAACACCACACGTATGACCAATATAACAACAACAATATTTAATTGAGAGATTAGTTATGTCCTTAAATTAAACCATGAATTCAACTGGAATGAATCACCACAATAGATTGCAATGGCAGTGCATACGTCTAACACGCTAATTTAAATTCTCTCACCCTAACACATATGATACCATAAACTAATTCATTCCATATACATATATATATATTATACCCATCAACACATATCCTCACTTCTTAAAATAATCTCACTGGAAATTAATAAATTTGTAAAAGCCAATCTTGTCTCAACCCAACGTTACTATCTACACTAACAATTGTCCATTCCCTAATTTTACAAAATCAATACACATTAGCAGCCACAACATGCAACTTAAACATTGTTAATTCAACTTAATTCTTATTAAACTCAATTAATATTAATATTATAATAATAGAATTTCCACCTATTCAATATATACATATATATTAAAGACTAACCTTTTACTATTTCCTTACGCACATGAAGTAGGAGGCAGCCACCCTCTTCTAGATCGTTTGTGGATATTAGTCGCCCTAGGTTGTTTTCCTCTTTTTCTCTTTTCTTTTCTTCAACAGATTATTTACTATCCTAATAAACTAAAGGCTAATTATAAAAGTGGTAAAAGTGACCCACCACTTATTTAATATTATTTTCTTTAACTACAAACTAAATAAATTAGTAAAATCACCCCACTAATTTAATAATTATATTTAGAATTAATTTCAAAAATCATTTAGAACTATCGAAAGTAATTGTATATAAAAATATAAAAAGTTCTAGTACTCAAACGATCAAAGGATCGTTACCATTAGTTTTAGTTTTTTAACTTAATTCCACCACACTATATCACCAACTAAATCACATTTCTTATATGAAGAACTTAACATCTTTCGTCTACTGATTTTGTTTTAACTTAACCAACACTATATTCACCCACTAAGTAATATTTACTTATTGAAAACTTAACATCTTCCAAGTCTAATGTTTAGCTTACTTAATTACAACACATATTCACCAACAAAATCACTATTTTACTTATTTGAAAACTTAACACTTTTAAGTCTACTTAATTTAAAGTTTTTAATAATTCAATTCCAACACTATATTCAACCAACTAAATCACAACCATTCACTTTTTTTGAAAAACTTAACAAACTTTCTAAGTCTATTACTTTAGTTTTGACTTAATTTCCAACAATATATTCACTAAATAACTAAATCACATTACTATTGGAATGAACATAAACATCTTTTCTAATGTAATTATTTACTTTTATTTAATTCAAACACTATATTTACGCAAATAGATCATATTACTTATTTAAAGAACTTAACATCTTTCAAGTCTAATTAGTTTAGTTTTAACTTTAATTCAACACTATATCAACTAGTCCATCTTAACTTATTTAAAGAACTAAAATCTTTCTAAGTATAATTAGATTAGTGGTAACTTAATTCCAACACTATATTCACCAACTAAATCATATTAACTTATTTAAAAAACTTAACAACTTTGTAAGTCAAATTAATTTAGTTTTAACTTAATTCCAACACTATATTCACCAAGTAAATCACATTAATTTGTTTAAAGAATTTAACAACTTTTCAAGTCTAATTAGTTTAGTTTTAAATTAATTCCAATACTATATTCAACAACTTTATTACATTAACTTATTTAAAGATTTAACAACTTTGTAAGTTTAATTGGTTTAGTTTTAACATAATTAAAACACTATATTCACCAACTATATCACGTTTACTTATTTACAGAATTTAACAACTTTCCAACTCTAATTATGTCACGACCCAACCCGATGGGCCTGACTAGTGCCCGTTTTGTACACTCACATACAAACCTGTTTAGTATAACCATATGAAACTAAGACAATATGGAATTTTATAAAATCAAGCCAACCCCAATGCCATATATATATATATATATATATAATAATAAAGTGAATTTGTCTCATAAGGAGTCATAACGATTCAACCGTAACAACATACGCGAGCCGACAAGGCCACCACTATATAAAGCATAATGGCATACGCAAGCCACAAGGCTGCCCCTTTACAATAACAAGTGTACGCAGCCGACAAGGCTGCCCCTGTACAAGCGGACATCCAAACACCCATGTCCAGACCATTATCCAACATAGATATGAACCCCACATATGTTCTACAGACCATAGAGTATAGTAGTGAACTCGATGGACAGGGCCCCGCCATACCCATAGCCCAGTCAACGAATACACCTAAATGTTTATGTACCAAAACTACTGGGCTCCTGAAACACTGGAGCTGTCCCAATCAGCATAGTAAGAATCCTAGGCGGAGGATACCGAACTATGCTTCTACACCTGCGGGCATGAAACGTCACCCCCCCCGAGGAAAGGGGGTCGTAACGAACAATGTACTGAGTATGTAAAGCATAAGTAAAGATACATGATATAAACATGATAAGTGCGACACAAGATATCGCTACACATGTGACCTTTTCAGTTGAACCTCATGTTATATTTAACATATACGGGCCCCCTTCCCTAGTAAGGGACTCGGAAAAATAATCATCATATATACATCATGACGTACCCGTCCCTCTAGTGAGTGACCTCGGTGAAATAGTTATCCACTATCATCTCTGTCATCATCATAATCATAACAATCCTCATCACCAATCTATAATAATATACAAACCACAAACCCGCCCTCTAGTGAGGACTCTAGACATAGGCAAGAAACTCGCACGACCATTACCGGCCCGAACTCGTGTCACGACCCAAAACGAGCCGCGAGTGGCACCCACATTTATTCTCCTATGTGAGTTGACCACCCAATCTAATCCTATTTCTTACCATATTTCAATCAGAATAAACAGAAATAATCGAAGACTAAAACTCAATTAATAAATATCCATAAATCACTTCTAAATTTAATACTTATTATTCCAAAAATCTAGAATTCATCCCACGAGTAACATCTATCCTCTATCCCGCAAATTACTAATGTAAGAGTATCTATAAGCCTAAATAAATGTAAACGGCTATCCATGCCAGTAACTTAAGGCATACAGACGTAATTGAGAGAGAATCCAGTCCGGCTAGAACACAGCTCACCCTGAATCTGACTGATTAAACTGGCTAGAGTTTTGTAGACGAGTTGAGACGATGGCACTTTTGCTTGCATTCCACCAATAACAAAGAAAAACAATTACCAGTAAGGGTCCGTACAAAACACAAGTACTGAGTAGGTATCATCGCAACAAAATAGAAAAGCAATATATATCGATAATAATATAAAACCAACCAAATACTTAAACAGGTGATAGCAACAAGTATCAAGAATCAGTAGCAACAACAACCAAAAACATCTATGAGAACTCAAGCCTCCACATCGTACTCACTTAAGATTTTTACAAGGTTCTTCAATCGGTGTATATTACTATTCAAGATTCATTCTCTTGGTTCTGTTGTGTCGGAACTTGACACTTCCGATCCCTACTACTATCGCGGTTTCGAACGTGATACTCCTGATTCCCTACTAATCCTGGTGTCCGGAACGTTACATTCGCGATCCTCGACTATCCTGTTTCGGAACGTGACACTCCAATCCCCTACTATCCTGTGTCGGAACGTGAACCCCGATCCAGTACCCTCATTCTTTTAGTACATCAAGGCTCTTTTATAACCAAGGCATCATCATTAACAAAGGTGGCATTTAAGGTTAAAATCCGCACTCATCTTTTCCAACCCACACATTACATATCACATCATGCAAAGCTACAATTAACGCATATTGAATAGACTTATAATACCTACCCACATACTATCCATTCGCTATTAAGAGTTTACTAATGAAATAGCATAACCTAACTACCTCCACCGAAGAATCGTGATCTATCTCTACTTCTCGGACTTCTTTCTCCAAGCCTTGTTTGTCTCTTTGTTCTTCTCGTCTCTCTCCCCTTCTCCCCCCGCTCCTTTCTCTCTTTCTTTCTATTTGTCTTATTCAAACCCTTTTTTCTTTACCTAATTGTCATATAATATAGTATAAATAGATGATAAAATAACCCACTTTGTATTTCAAGTTTATCTCCTTTACCTACCCCCCATGTATGAATTAATTAACATTAATCCCCTAACTTGATCATTATAGACATAATCGTGTCCCAACGCCCCTTAAAAACTTTTAACAAATCTGAACCCAGTCAGGCTACGCAGCTTGTGACTGGTCCTCATGACTGTGGCGGTCCGTATTGCATATCCGTCACAAAATTTGAGAGTTAAATTCTATGGAAAGATTTGTGACAGTCCGTCGTTGCCAAGGCCGGTCCGTCCTTCCATTCCGTCGTTGACGTTTAGAGAGTCGATCTCAGTACTCAAATTTTTTCAGGATCTAAGTGTTTTTGGAACGAGACATACCCTCGACGTCCTCGCGCCATGATGGTCCGTCCGGTGATCCGTCGACCCAGACAGTTTTACAGAAATAAACTCTACTGCTCAAACGACTAACAGGTCTTTACAGACACCGGTGAAATGTAATGACTCTATGCACTAGCCGATAATTATAAGCAACCATATGCACTTAAACCTTTCTATTTCTTATAACTCAATAGAACAATCAACGGTGAACCCGCCAAGGAGTATTCATCAAAGATTAACGTTTTAGATCAATATGATTAACCTTTAATACGATCTGGAAAATGGAAAATCCATGACTCTAAGAAGCACTACCATAGATAGGAGAAATAACCCTAGCCTTAGACATAGCCGATATATAAGTAATTAGTTGTTGAAGAAAGAATGTACGGCACCTAGACGCTCTAGAAAATAAGTTCAAACATGTCCCGTCATTCGCCTCATTTTTAAAAGTCCCTACCAAACAAGAAAGAAAGTAAGGTGTTACAATACCGTAAAGTGTAAGCCCGCACGTCCCATATTTACTGCTCAGCTATTATCAATGAACAAGAAATAATCGTTGCCTCAATTAGATTAACGTCGCGCTTACTTCTTTTTACTACTAATAATTCTAAAACCAAAATCCGGCAGCACTTCCCCTATTTTCCTTACTTCGTTCGCAATCCGACCACAACCAAATTAATCCACAGCAATCCCAATAACCATAATAACCCAACACATCATAGAAATCGCCCCCCCCCCAAAAAAAAAAACAGTTCATCTCGGCAACATATAACGAGCCACGCACAACCGAGCTATAACTCTTTAACTCGCAACACATCTTACCTTAGCGTATTCATTCTTTTGGAGTATAACCCACAATCACATTAACATTACAGAACTGCAAAACAGAATTTCCCGTATTTGCTTTAATAAAACAGCCCACACCCTAACATGACCCCGGACTAATAATCCGGTATTATGGTTTTCCATTCATACTTAGCACATTCATAACTAAATCAAATTTTCCTAAGCACTGGTCCACTCCTTCTTAACAATCATGGCTAATAACAATGGCCTTCTAAGGAATTAACACACACAAAGAGATTACCAACCAAATTCCTGTTGTAGCTGCTGGCCGAGAGTTTCATGGTTTGGTTTCTTCTTTGTCATGGCTGCCTGCAACTAAGTTGTGAAGAAGATGATATGTTTTGCAATGCGTTTCAACCACCTCATTCATAATTTGAAGTGGGGCAGCCCCTTCTACAAACGTGCCCCCACTAAGGCGAGCTCCGAATCTGATTTCTTTTAAATTTGCTTGAGTGGTGGGCCACTTGATTAATTTATCCTATCATCCACTGTACGACCCAAAACGGATTCGCGACTGGCACCCACACTTATCCTTCTAATGTGAGAGACCCACCAATCTATCCCTTAACTTTCCAATGTAATTCAACATAAAGTCATGCGGAAGACTCTTCCTCATTACTAAAAACAATTCAATAACTTCCAAAAGTCACATCTATTTTATCTCCCAAAATCTGGAAGTCATCACCACACGAACATCTATCTATATCAAATTCTACCTCGAGTATTTAAAAACTAAATATAACAAAAGCTAGTCCATGCCGGACTTAAGGCATCAAGACATGAGGAAGAAGATCCAGTCCAACTAGAACGTTAGCTCAACCCTAAATCACGGTGTAATGAGACTGCTAGAGTTGCGGTTGAGTTGAAGACGAGGTATATTTGGCTGCACTCCACAATAAACACGAAGAAACAATAAAGTCTGGGGTCAGTACAAACCCAAGTACTAATGGTATCATAGCCAACTTCAATAGAAAGCAATATATCTCAGATTAACATCATAAAATCAACTATATTCTTAACAGGATAGCACACATTATAAAACATCATTTATAATATCAGCCGATCATTCATGAAGGACTCCAGCCTCCACACCATACTCTTTGGGAACATGTTCTTTAGATTGAGTATATAGCATCTTTTCAAGATTCATTATCTATATTTCTCTTGTGTCTACGTGACACTCCGATCCCTCGTTAGATCTGTTTCCTCTTGTGTCGGTACGTTTTTTGGGAAAAAAAAAAACCCACTCCGATCCCCTATACTATGTGTCGGAACGTACACCCGATCCCTAAATCTACGTGTCGGTTGTGACCCCCGATCCCCTAAATCTACGTGTCGGTTCGTGACACCCGATCCCCTAATCTACGTGTCGGTTCTGACACCCGATCCCCTAATCTACGTGATCGGTTCGTGACACCGTCCCCTACTTCTACGTGTTGGTTCGTGACACTAACCCGCCCCACTAAGCTCTTCTATTAATTTATCAAGCCTTCTTTTTGATATCAAGGCATCATCATCTCATTCTTTTGTTCATCAAGCCTTTTTATCAAGCATCATCATTTACAACAGATTAGGTTTTTAATCAAAATTTGCAATTCAAATAGTCTTCATCATGCTTGTTTCATCACAATCATATATATAAATCACACTCATGCCATACACACAATTACGCAATAGAGACTTTAATAATCTACCAACACCTATCTTCGCTATTAAAGTTTTAGAATAGTCATAAAACATACCTCCTTCAACCGAAGATTCGTGATCAAGCAAGCAAATTCCTCAAATCCTTGCTATCTCTAGTTTCTCTCTCTCCTTTGCTCGATTTCCCTCTCTTCTGTTCTTTTTCCTTTTCTTATTCAAACCTCTTTCTTTTACCCTATTAGCAATATAATAAGTATAAAATTGGCAATAATAACCCACGTATTACTTAGGTACCTCTTTTAAAATTAACCCCCCCAGTAATTAGACTTATTAAACATTAACCCCCCACTTTATAATTAATAGCAGGAAATAAGTCCCAAAACGCCCTTAAAAATTAAAAAAAAAATAACAGAAATCCGACCCAGCCTGGGATTATGCAAGCTTGACGGGGGTCCTTCGTGGCCTACGACGGTCCTCCGACTGTCCTCACACTATCAGAAACTCGATTTTAGTGAATGGGGCCTTTGCGGTCCGTCGTGACCGACGATCCGTCCTCCATTCCCGCCGGACGTTCAGAGAGTCGCTCTCGCAGTACCAAATTTTATATTTTAAGTGTTTTGTAACGAGACCCCCCCTTGACGGTCCGTCGTTCCCATGACAGTCCGGCGTGGGGTTCTTGGTCTCACCATTTTTCAGAAACTAAAATCTGCTGGCTCAAAACCACTAACGGTCGTTACAATCCCAATTAATCCCTCAACTTAATGTAATGACACTAGATTAGCCAATCATACTTATATCACATTAGAATTAACACCATGCCTCTTTTCTTTGATCACTTGGAACTTAAAATAAAATCTTATTCGCCGGACTTACATCTACTAGTTCATGATGCGCACTACTTATAAAAATACGAGGCGTAACAAATTAGTTTACTTTTAACTTAATTCCAACACTATATTCACCAACTAAATCATATTAACTTTTTTAAAAAATTTAAAAACTTTGTATGTAAAATTAGTTTAGTCTTAACTCAATTCCAACACTATATTCATCCAGTAAACCGCATTAATTTGTTTAAAGCATTTAAAAACTTTTCAAGTCTAATTAGTTTAGTTTTAACTTAATTCCAACACTATATTCACCAACTAAATTACATTACCTTATTTAAAGAATTTAATAACTTTCTAAGTGTAATTATTTTAGTTTTAACTTAAGTCACACACTATACCAACTAAATCACATTTACTTATTTACAGAATTTAACAACTTTCCAAGTCTAATTAGTTTAGTTTTAGCTTAATTCAAACTCTATATTCACCAACTAAATCATATTTACTTATTAATGAATTTAAGAACTTTTTAAGTCTAATAAGTGTAATTTTAACTTAATTCAAACACTATATTCACCAGTTTATCATATTAAAATTATTGAATTAATTTAACAATTTTCTAATTCTAATTAGTTTAGTTTTATCTATATTCCTACACTATATTCTTCAAATAAATTGCATTACTTATTTGAAGAACTTAACATCTTTCCAAGTGTAATTAGTTTTGTTTTGACTTAAATCCAACACTATATTCACCAGTAAAATAACATTTACTTTTTAAAAAGAACCTTCCATCTGTCTAAATGTAATTAGTTTAGTTTTAACTTAATTCAAACACTATATTCACCAAAAAAATGACATTAACATATTTGAAGAATAAAACAAATTTCCAAGTCTAATTATTTTAGTTTTAGCTTAGTTCCAGCTCTATATTCATCAACTAATTCGCATTAACTTATTTAAAGAACTTAATGTCTTTTTAAGTCCTATTAGTTTAGTTTTAACTTAGCTCAAACACTATATTCACACACTAAATCACATTTACTAATTTACAGAATTAACAACTTTCCATGTCTAATTAGTTTATTTTTACCTTAATTTAAAATCTATATTCAATAACTAAATCATATTAACCTATTAATGAATTTAAGATCTTTTTCAGTCTAATTAGTGTAGTTTTACCTTAATTCAAACATTATATTCACCAACTAAATCATAATAACTTATTTAATGAATTTAACAACTTTCTAATTCTAATTAGTTTAGTTTTTATATTCCAACACTATATTCTTCAAATAAATCGCATTACTTATTTGAAGAACTTAACATCTTTCCAAGTGTAATCAATTTTGTTTTAACTTAAATCCAACACTATATTCTCCCATTATATCACATTTACTTTTTAAAAGAACCTTCCATCTGTCTAAGTGTAATTATTTTAGTTTTAATTTAATTCAAACTATATTCCCAAATAATCAACTACTTATTGAACAAATTAAAAAATTTTCCAGGTCTAATTAGTTTTAGTTTTGAAACTAGTTTCTAACTCTATATTCCACCAACTAATTCGGCCAGCTAACCTTTTTTAAGAACTTAACATCTTTCTAATGATTATTAGTAGTTTAACTTAGTTCAAACACTATATTCACCAACTAAATCACATTTACTTATTTAAAGAATTAACAACTTTCCAAGTCTAATTAATTTAGTTTTAACTTAATTCAAACTCTATATTCACCAACTAAATCATATTAACTTATTATTGAATTTAATAACTTTTAGTGTAGTTTTAACTTAATTCAAACACTATATTAACTAACTAAATCATATTAACTTATTCAAAGAATTTAACAACTTTCTAATTATGATTAGTTTAGTTTTATCTTTATTCCAACACTATATACTTCAAATAAATCGCATTACTTATTTGAAGAACTTAAAATTTTTTAAAGTGTAATTAGTTTTGTTTTAACTTAAATCCACCCTATCTTCACCAGTTAATCACCGTACTTTTTGAAAGATCTTCCATCTTGTCTAAATGTAATTAGTTTTTAGTTTTTAACTTAATTCAAACACTATATTCCGAATTAATCACCTTAACTTAAATCTAAAGAATTAACAATTTCCCGTCTAAAATTATTTAGTTATAACTTAGTTCCAACTCTATATTCACTAACTAAATCGCATTAACTTATTTAAAGAACTTAACGTCTTGCTAAGTATTATTAGTTTAGTTTTAACTTAGCTCAAACACTATATTCACCAGCTAAATTACATTTACTCATTTAAAGAATTGAACATCTTCCTATGTCTAATTAGTTTAGTTTGAACTTAATTTCAACTTTATATTCACCAACTAAATCACATAAACTCATTTAAAGAATTTAAAAAATTTCTAAGTGTAATTAGTTTAATATTAACTTAATTCCACCACTATATTCACCAACTAAATCACATTTACTTATTTGAAGAACTTAACATCTTTCCAAGTCTAATTAGTTTAGTTTTAACTTAATTCCAACTCTATATTCACCAACTAAATAACATTCACTTATTTGAAAAACTTAACATCATTCTCAATCTAATTAGTTTAGTTTTAACTTTATTCGAACAATATATTCACTAACTATATCACATTTACTTATTTGAAGAACTAACATCTTTCTAAGTGTAATTAATTTAGTTTTTATTTAATTCAAACACTATATTCACCAAATAAATCAAATTAACTTATTTAAAGAACTTAACATCTTTCTAAGTCTAATTAGTTTAGTTTTAACTTAATTCAAACACTATATTCACCAACTAAATCATAATAACTTATTTAATGAATTTAACAACTTTCTAATTCTAATTTGTTTAGTTTTATCTATATTGCAACACTATATTCTTCAAATAAATTGCATTACTTATTTGAAGAACTTAACATCTTTGCAAGTGTAATTAGTTTTGTTTTAACTTAAATCCAACATTATATTCACCAGTTAAATCACATTTACTTTTTAAAAGAACCTTCGATCTGTATAAATGTATTTAGTTTATTTTTAACTTAATTCAAACACAATATTCACCAAATAAATCACATTAACTTATTTAAAGAATTAAACAAATTTTCAAGTCTAATTAATTTAGTTTTAACTTTGTTCCAACTCTATCACCAACTAAATTGCATTAACTTAATTAAAGAACTTAACGTCTTTCTAAGTCTTATTAGTTTAGTTTTAAATTAGTTCAAACATTATATTCACCAACTAAATTACATTTACTCATTTAATGAATTTAACATCTTTCTGTTCTAATTAGTTCAGTTTGTACTTAATTTCATCTTTATATTTATCAACTAAATCACATTAACTCATTTAAAGAATTTAACAAATTTCTAAGTGTAATTAGGTTAGTTTTAATTTATTTCAAACACTATATTCACCAACTAAATCACATTAACTTATTTAATGAACTTAACGACTTTCTAAGTATTATTAGTTTAGTTTTAACTTAATTCCAACACTATATTCACAAAATAAATCACATTTACTTATTTGAAGAACTTAACATCTTTTCAAGTGTAATTAGTTTAGTTTTAACTTAATTCCAACACTATATTCACCAACCAAATTACATTTACTTATTTGAAAAACTTAACATCTTTGTAAGTCTACTTAATTTAGTTTTTACTTAATTCCAATACTATATTCACTAACTAAATCACATTTACTTATAAGGAACTGGTTGCAAACGACCTATAGTAGGCAGAAGTCTTATGCCGATCATAGGAGAAGGTACTTGGAGTTTGAATAAGGTAATAAGGTGTTCGAAAATTTAGCCTATGAAAGGGATGGTTAGATTTGGCAAGAAAGAAAAGTTGAGTCCTCGTTATGTGGGTCCTATGAAATCTTGCAAAGGGTTGGTAAGGTTGCCTATGAATTGAAACTTCCTAGTGAATATGCTTCGATTCATCCGATTTTCCATGTTTCCATGCTTAAGAAGTGTATCCGTGATCACGAGTCTATTCTTCCTATTGAGGGTCTTGGTGTGAAGGAGTATATCAGTATATCATCAATAAATACGATCACAAAGAGATCCAGATATGGCTTAAAAATCCCGTTCATCAAGCTCATGAAAGCAGCAGGTGCAATTCGTAAGCCAACAAGACTTACTAAGAACACATAATGCCCATACCTGTCCGAAAAGCAGTCTTGGGCACATCCGTGTGCCCGTATTTTATTGATGATATGACCAGATCTCAAAATCAGTTTTGAGAAGGCACAGCCCTTGTAACCTGATCCGAACAAACATCATGCGGGCAAATGGTATTGTTCTTAAAAGTTACTTTGTTCAAGTTGCCGTATTCTATGCCATCTTGAAAAATCCCATGCCTTCTTCTTCACAACAAAAGGAGCACCCCACGGGATCATCTCGTCTAATACGCCTTTCCCTAACAATTCTTGAAGTTGGGCTTTAACTCCCTTAACTCTGCTGGAGCATTCTATAAGGGGTATGGACTGGAACGAGTACCGCTCTCAATTCCTGCAAAAGTCTATATCCCGTCCGTTGGGCATACCAGGAAGGTCTGCGGGAACACATCCAGAAACGCACGAACTACCGAAACTGATCAATCGAAGGTACTTGGGTAGTAATCATCCTTTCCCTGAGGTGTGGCGAAGAACGCTAAACCCCTTTGACTAAACTAACCATTTTCTTAGAACAAAAAGGAGATGATACGACTGAGTGGAAGTGTAAGTTACCCTCCCAATACTACAGGATCTGTCCTAGGCTTGGCCAACGTTACAGTTTTAGCATTACATCTAAGATTGCCAAAATTTGGGGGGGAAAAGAAAGCCAATCAATACCCAGAATTAACAACATCGAAATCACCCATTTCTAAGATAACCAATTCTACATAGTATTGCCTCCCCACAAAATTCACCAGACAAGACCTATATACCATTTTCAAATCAGAGACTCACCCAACCGTAGTAATAACACGAATAGACATGTCAAGAAATTCCATCCCATGTAAATTAAGACCAGTAGCATGAGAATACATAGAATGGACCATTATCAAATAATACGAAGCCACATTCCCAACACAACCAAAAGATTACCCGTGAATAACAACACTATGATCCTCTGCTTCAACAGACCGACCCATGGAAAGCGTAACATGGCCCTATCACATGTCTGCCCGTTGCCCCTACCATGTGGTGGGTGTGTAGTAGCTCCAGTTTGTCCGGCACCCGGCCGTTTTGGTTACCACCATTACTCGCCACCACGTCCTCCAGAATAACGACTTCTACCATGACCACCTCTACATCTAGCTATAGGGGGTCTATACCTCTGTTTTGACATGCCTCCTAATATGTCCAGTCTCCCCACATCCATAACATTCTCTGGGGTCTACATAGGTCTCTGTGAGAAATGACGAGGTTTTGGGAATAACCTCCAACCTCAGAGACAATGTGTTGACGCGGTCTGAGGTTGGACCCTAACTACAGTCTGTAGCTAAGACTGAATTGGTCGACTATAGCACCTGAACCCTGTCCTCTAGATGTAAGAACCATTATACTCACCTCCCTTTCGAAACCTTTTAGATGTCGATGCATGGTGGGATTCATCTGGCTTCACTCCCTCCACCTCATCACGAGTCTACCACTTCCTGGAAGGATTTTCGCTGTAAGCCGCTACCATTTAGGTGAAATTCCGCAGATCTTGACCTCAGCCTGTTCACAAACGGCGAATCCGCTCTTGTGAACTTAAGCAAAGCTGGTTGTGCATACCTAGATAATGCACGAACTTAGCCTCATAACGCATTGACCATCTTCTGCCTGCTCGAGGCTCAAGAACTCATCTCCCCTCCTATCCTCAAGTTCCGGGGGATTTACTTCCCCATAAATAAGCTAGAGAATGATGCCCAAGTCATAGGTGGTGTCTGTGCGTGTTGACACTCACATGTGACCGCCACCACATTTTGGCGTTTCCTTGAAATTGATAGGTGACAAACTCACGCCAAATCGTTTCCACTATGCCCAGTTTAAATGTAGTAACACATGACAAGCAACCCAAAAATCTCGGCAAATCCTCAATTTTAGCACCCTTGAAACGGAGGTTTTCAATTTCAGAATTCTGAAAAGTTCAATGATGATCGCTTTTCATTATAAGGCCCTGTAGTCAAATGAGGGAAACGGCCTATTTCCAATAGGCATCCATCAGGGAGCCTCAGCAGAGTCCCTATCGTACTTCTGGAACCTGGGTGCTGTGCAGAAAATACTGGAGGTGTTTTGACGTTGATTAGATAACGCCACTAATTAGCAAGAACTTGATTTATCATCTCTGGGTAGGTTGGGGTGGTAGTTCCTCCTTCTGCCTTGCTCAGTTTCCCCTTCCTCACCCTCTCTTACTACTATCCTTCCTCCTCAGTCGTGGAGGAGTCACCACCCCTATACTAGATGGGGCAGGTCTTGTCCTCTTCCTCTAAAGTGTCACTACCCAAAACCGATCCGCGACTGGCACCACCACTTACCCTCCTATGTGAGCGAATTAACCAATCTAACCCTAACATTTCAATATATATCAACAGGACGTAAGCGGAAGACGTAAAACTCATTAATAAAAACCAATTCAATAACTTCTCAAATTCAACATCTATTTTCCAAAATCTTGGAAGTCATCCACCACAAGAACATCTATGATCAAATACTAAATAAGATATTCTAAGAAGCTAAAAGACAAAAGCTGTCCATGCCAGAACTCAAACGCATCAAGACTGAAGGAAGAGATCCAGTCCAAACTAGAAGCCTTAAGCTCTTCTGAAATCCGGTGTAATGAAACTGTCTAGAGTTTGCGTTGAGTTTAAGATGACGGTTACGTTTGCTTGCACCCACACATAAACGAAGAAACATACAAGTAGGGGTCAGTACAAACCACGAGTACTGAGTAAGGGTTTTCATCGGCCCTCAAATAGAAACATATATATCAGATAGTATCATAATCACTATATCTCAACATGTGCAACAACAAGTACTGTAATCTTCCATAAAATACGCCAATTCACTCATGAGGACTCAGCCTCAATACCATACCCATTTGGGAACTAGGTTCATTAGATTAAGTATATTACCATATTTCAAGATTCATTTCTTTCTATCCTGGTTTCGGAACGTGACTCTGATCCTCATTCTACGATCCTGGTGTCGGAACGTGACACCCGATCCGATTCTATCCTAGTGCCGGAACATGACATAACCCGATCCATATTCTATCCGGGTGCCGGAACGTGCCTTCCGATCCTCTCATACTATCCTGGTGTCGGAAAGTTACACCCCCCGGATCCATATTCTATCCTGGTGCCCGGAACGTGCACTCCGATCCTCATCATACTATCCTGGTTTCGGACTGAACGCGGGGCGGGGCCTATCCATATTCTATCCTGGTGCCGGAACTGGCACCCTATCCTCTATTACTAACCCTTGTGTTCGGAACGTGACCCCAGATCCCTACCCTCATCTTTATTTCATCACGCTTCTTTTATACTAGGCATCATCATCATTACCAAGAGGTTTTCAAGATTAACATTCAATAGCTTCATCATGCTAGTTTCATCTCATTATATAACACATCATGCATACACAACACACAATTAACATATAGAATGGGAAGGGTTTGACAATACTACCCAATACATATCATTCGCTATTAAGAGTTTACTATGAAATAGCATAAAAACCATAACCTACCACCTCCACCGAAGAATCGCGATCAACAAGCTATCTTCCAAGCGCGGTCTTCCTCTCCTCTCGATCGATCGTTTCTATTCCCTCTCTTTTGTTCATTTTATTTTTCCTTATTCAAACCCTATTTCTTTTACCTAAATTAGCATATACTTAAAGATACAATATGGCAATAATAACCCACTAGTTAACGTAAAGGTTACCTCTTTTTGAACCCCAAGATTAGACTTATTAACATAACCCACTACTTTATAATTAAAAGCAGGAAATAGCCAAACACCCCTTAAATTAACGTACAGAAATCCGACCCCGGCCTGGATTACGCACCTGTGACGGCCGTCGTGCCTACGATGTCCGTCCTGCTGCTTGCCCGTCACAGATTCAAAACTGAAGTTTACTGCATTGCCTGTAACTGTCCGTCGTGCCAACGACATTCCGTCCTGCCATTCCGTCATGACGTTCAGAGAGTCGCTCTCAGTACCTAATTTCTAAATTCTAAGTGTTTTGGACGAGAACCCCCAACGTCCGTCGTTTTGTATGACGGTTCGTCGTGAGGTCCTCGACCACCAGTTTTTCCAGCAATTAAATCTGCCAGCTCAAAAGTCTAAACAGGTGTTACAATACAATAGATACAATTACCCATCGTTCGTCCTCGAACGTCATGAGACAAAAACAAGAGTGAAAAGAATACCTACTCTGTAACAGGTGTGGGTACTTTCTGTCTATCAGCCTCTTTCTCCAAATGGCTGTTTAACATAGTCGATTCTCCATTGGACTTTGATGTATGCAATCGCCCTTGATCTCTACTTGCGAATTTCTCTATCTAGAATGGCCATGGCTCTCCTCATAAGGTAAATTTTCATCACCATAACTGAATCCCACGAATGAATGTAGTTGCCATCTCCCATGGTATCTTTCAGCATAGACACATGACAGCCCGCATGCCACTCCTTGACCGCCCTGAGGCACGGCAACTCTAAGCCACCTCCCCTACTCGCTTATTACTTCAAATGGTCCAATATACCTGGGCTTAGCTTAACCTCTTTTAACCAACGCGCATCACACCCGTCATGGGAGAAACCTTCAGCAAAACTTGCCCACGCTCCATTGAACTCAAGTACCTTAACCTTTCGATCTGCATACTCCCTTTTGCCTACTTTGAGCCAGCTAGAAGCTTTTGTGATATAGAATCCCCTTCCTCTAATTAATCTCTGCAAAAGGTCAATACCCAAGGGTCTAAACTTCGATATGCACATCAACCAACCATGGCGACCTACATCCTCTCCCATACAATGCTTCGAAGGAGCCCTATCACTACTTGAGTGATAGTATTATTGTAATGAAAAACCTCTTCTAATGGGTAAGAATTTAGCCCAATGACACCAATTCTATCACACCTGCACGAAGCATCTTCCACACCTGAATCCGTTCACCTCAACTGTCCATCGGTCTGAGGGTGGAAATGCAGTCCTAAGGTCCAACCTAGTACCTAATTCATCATGCATGTCCTCCCAAAACATAGAAGTAACTGCGTAACCTCTATCTGATATGCTGGAATGGAACTCATTCAAACCTAACAATGTCTGAGATATAGATTTTGGTAACGACCTGTTTAGTCGTTTTGAGCAACAGATTGTATTCTGGAAAAACTGGCAGATGTTACGGAGGCCACGACCGGACCGTCAAGGTACGACGGACCGTCGTGGAGGTTTCGTTTCAAAACACTTAGAATCTGAAATTGGTGTACTGAAAAATCGCTCTCTGAACGTCATGCCGAATGGCAGGACCGACCGTCGCAGGCTCGACGGCCCCTCACAGGCCATCCACTTAAAAACAAGTCTCTGGACCTTGTGACGGATAGCATTCACGACCGTCGTAGGCCCCGCGACGGCCCGTCAATGGGCTACGCATCCCAGTTAGGGTCGGATTCCTTTACAGTTTAAGGGACGTTTTTGACTATTCCTCTCCTCTTTATTATAAGTATAGGGTTAATGTTTTAATAATTTCTAATTACTTGGGGGTTGAAAGGGTAACTTAAGTAATTAGTGGTTTATTATATTGCCATCTTTATTCCTTATTATATCTTCTTAGGGTAAAAGAAAGAGGGGTCGAAAAGAACATAGAAAGAAGCAAGAGAGAGAGAAAATCGACAAGAGAGAGGCCGAGAGAAGATAGCTTTTTATTTCATTATTGGTGGAGGTAGGTTTTATGGTTTATGTTACATATTCGTAGTGAAACTCTTACTAGTGATATTTGTTTTGAAGTATTGTAACCCTGCTATGTGCTTAGTGTTATGCTTTGCATGATTATTATTTTATAAAATTGTGATGAATTAACAAAGCATGTGAAGTTATTGAATCCCGAAATCTTGAAAGAACCTAATGCGCTGATATATTATATATGAGAATGATGATGCCTTAGTAATAAAGAAGGCTTGATAAGTAATAATGAGCCTGATGATGCTGTGTAAAGAAGCTTGATGAATGAGGGGATCGGGTGCCACGTTCACGTACCAGGTAGAATGAATGTGAGGATCGGAGGTCAATTTCCGACATCCCATGGATAGAATATTGATCAGGTGCCCGTCCGGTCACCAGGATAGAAATGGAATATGAGATCGAGTGTCACTGTTCTGACACCAGGATAGAAATATGGATCGGGTGCCCACTTTTCCTGTACCAGGATAGAATGATATGAAGGTCGTAGTGTCACGTTTCCGACACCAATGAGAATATGGATCGGGGCCACGTTCCGGTACCAGATATAATGAGATCGGAGTGCCACGTCCGGCACCAAGATAAACGATAGGAATCGAGTGTCGCGTACCGACACAAGAGACGAAAGATAATGAATCTGAAAGATAATGAATATACTCACTATGACTTAATCCCAATAAGTATGGTTGAGGCTTGAGTCCTCATGTGTGAACTCGCTTAGTTCTTGATGAATTGCATGTTGTTATTTTCTTACATGTTGGAGTATGTAAGTTGATTTACATTATTATTGATATTTACTGTTCCCTATTTTGAGTTGGCCGATGATATCTACTCAGTACGGTGGTGTATGGACCCCCTACTTTTCATGTTTCTCTTTGTTATCTTTGTGTTAATGCAGTCACACGTTCTGTCAACTTCAACTCAACAGCAGATCTATCCCAGTCTTCACTTCATCGGAAATTCGGGTTTAGCTAATGCGTCTAGCTTGACCTGGTTCGTCTCTTCAAGTCTTGATGCCTTGACTTCCTCGGCATGGACTAGCTTTTTAAGTCATTGGTTCTTAGACATTCCTAGTTAAGTAATTTGAGATAGATTTTCTTGTGCTGATGACTGCCAGATGTTGGGGATATAATAATAGTATTGAATTGTTTTTATTAATGAGTTTAGTCTCCGCATTTTTTTCTGTTGATATATCTTGAATGTTAAGGTTTAGATGGTTTTGTTCGCTATCACAATTGAGGGTAATGTGGTGCAGTCGCGGCTCGTTTTTTTGGGTCGTGACAAACTTGGTATCCAGAGCATTAGTTCATGGTCTCATCACACAAGAACAGGTCTAGTAAGAGTCTTAAGGAACGGTAGGGGACGCCTTTACTTTCCTTGAGAGGCTATAAGACTTTAGGAAATTTCACTCTTTCATTCTTCTTTATCGTGCTACTAACTATACTTGAGTCCAATTGGGTATCTGGGCGATACGATTGGTATCTGACCATCTTCACTCTATTTCGGCATGATGGTTAGAACTAGAGCACGACCGACAGCAACCAACAAACGGAAAGACAAGAACGACTGAGCCCTCCACTGGGGCTGTAGCTCGGGGAAGCAAGAGCAACGGCAAAGAGGCCGTGGGAGAGTTCGAGGGAGGACGTCCTCTAGATGAGAACGACAAGCACCTATCCCATCTGTACATGGCGGTGACAGCCTCCACCGGACCAGGAAGGTGATAAGATAGGGGAGGAAAGGGGAGAATGCACAATAGCAGAATTATGAAATTCAACCCCAACTACCCCATGAGATGATCAACCAGTACTTGCTTATCTTAAGTGGGTTATCCGCCAGGTCATAGGCACCTCCAGTGGTTTTCTGCAAACCAACCCTCCGGTTTCAGAGGTACGACATTCTGCTACTATGGCTCCCCCATGAATGGCATCATTGGTAATAGGCACATTTCCACGTCTGAACTACTGGGCCTATTTACAAATACATGCATGAACCTTTTCAGTAAGTTTCTTGAAATTGAAACCTCCAGTTCTTTTAAGGCGCGATCGAGGATTCCTAACGATGTTCTGTTGATTGTCATGAGCTACTACACACAAGATGGGGGTATCGTAGAAACGGTTGTGGCGTTGAGTTCGGTGAAGCTATCAGTTTTCAAGGGAACGCCAAAACGTGGTGGAGGTCACATGTTGAGTGTCCACCAACAGAGGCACCACCTATTGACTTGGGAATCATTTCTCTTATCTACCGGTTTTGGAAGTATATTCAAGGACTTTGGATAGAATGAAAAAGGTACGAGTTCTTTGAGTCTAGGAGCAAGGGATGATGACAGTTACCGCGTATGGGCTAAATTTCGCGCAACTATCCAGATACGCCACCAACTTGTTTCATCCACAAAGAACGGATCGCCGTTTTGTGAAGGGTTTGAGGTCAGAGTTGCGGATTTTCAGCCTACGGTGCGTTACGGCAACATCCTTCCAGAGGTGGTGACTTTGTGATAGAGGTGGAAGGAGTTGAAGCTAGCACACTTCACCACCACACATCGACATCGAAAAGGTTCGAGGGGAGGGCGAGTTTATGTTTCTCACTCTAGATGACCAAGCTTCCGGAGGTTTACTCCAATTCGACCAATTCAGTCTTCACTACCGACTGTAGTTGGGGGTCCACCACAGAACGGTCACACTACTCCGAGAGACCTATGCATGAACCCCGAAGTGTTTATGGATGTGGGAGGTTGGACACATCAGAGGTATGTCCAAACAGAGTTACAACCCACTAGCTAGAGGTAGAGGTGGTCATGGTAGAGGCCGCTTTTCTGGAGGACGGGTGGTCAGGTACTGTGGTCATCAAAACGGCCGAGGTGTGGGCAAAATGGAGCCACTACTACGCAACAGGTAGGGGCAATGGCCAGAACAAACGATATGGCCCATTGTTATTCTTTTCCTGGGAGATCTGAAGGCGTGAGGCGTCTGATGCTGTTTATGCACAGGTAATCTTTTGGTTTGTGATTGCATGGCATCCTGTATTATTGACGCCTGGCCTCCCACGTTTTCATATGTATCTTCATCATTTGCTAATGGTCTAGAAATATGCATTGTGAATTACTTGACATGCCTATCGTGGTGTTTCTACACCGGTGGGTGAGTCGGTGGTAGTTAAAAAAAAAGAAAATGTACATAGGTCTTGTTGGTGAACTTTGTGAGGGAGCAACACTTAGTAGATTGGTTATTTTTAGAAATGGGGGACTTGATGTAAGTCTGGTATGACTTGGCTTTCTCACTCCAATTTTTGGCGATTTGGACTTGTAATGCTAAAACTGTGACATTGGCCAAGCCTGGGACCGATCGTGTTGTGTGAAGGGTGCTACACTTCCAACCCGTGCGTATCATCTCATTTCTTCGTGCTAAGAAATGGTTAGTAAAGGAAATTTCTTGGCCCATCTCAAGGATGACACTACCCAGTACCTTCGATTGAGTCGGTTTCGGTAGTCCGAGTTTTTTGAGGTGTTCCCTGC
>JAKWJA010001803.1:0-29640 GCA_027704765.1 Solanum habrochaites | reverse complement strand
TGACAAAATTCTATCTTGAGTTAATTCTTTCAATGATAAGAAGGTATGGTGCTTAAAACTCATCTATGAAATCAATTCCTTGCTCAAGGTTACAAGCATTTATAGAAAATGTCCAATTGGCGTCAATACCTGTGTATTACAAAACTCACACATTGAGAGAGTATATGTCCTCATTGTAGATCTTAGCCTTCTTAATAGTAAGATACATTTATTTCTACTAAAGAAGTAAATTGTTTAAGAACATCAAAGACTCACTCTTCAGTATTCGGGAAATAAACACAATACATTCTGTTGTACTCATCAATAAAGAGGGACGAATGTACTGTTACCACTTAGTGTGAATCTGTTTTCATTGCAGGTCGCAAACACTGTATGATGGAGTGAAGGTTTCTTGTTAGCTCTTCATACTTGATTTGGCTTGAAATGGCAATTTGTTGGCTTTTCCTGGGTGGCAAGTTTCATTAAACTGAAGATTTAGAAAGAAATTCAGGCATATTTTCCAATAGCTCCTTTTTTTCGGCATCGGCGATGCTTCACAGATGCCAAGTGAACCAACCTTTTGTGTCATAGAATTTGTACTGCTTGTGGAGTAATAATGTAAGACTGCTAGTATGATCTCCCAAATAAACTGAAACATTATGTTGATCATCTCGACCTAAAATAACTCTACTTCAGACAAGGTCAGGAAAAACAACACATTCACGATTCTTAAAATGCCGGAGATAATTATTTCAACATTTTTCCAAACACTCAAAAATTTGCCTCATTATAGGGTGAACATACATCTATTAATGTTTTTTTGATTATTTCTGCTACATGATATTGTTGAGATCGACACTGACCTATGCCTTGACATATATTGCCTCACCGTTTCCCATAGTTACTTTAGATTGTAAGTAGTCATCTAGAATTTGAACAATTTTAAACATATTGCAGAAGTGATGTGTGCAAACCCACGTCAAGAAGCTTGAATCAGAGTATTCACTGATGGAAAAGTATGAAACTGCAAATAGGTGCTTTCAGTGTGCATCGTCACCTTATGCTACTTGAACAGCTTGCAAACAACAGGGCATTTGCTCTTTATTTGCAGGACCTTGCGATACGTGTCCCGTCTGCTACATTGCCACATCTAGCGTCGACCTCCACCAACAATACTCCCCAGATGTGTATTTCTTTTATAAGTGTTTGCAAGGACCGGGAAACTTTGCTCTCACATCTCCAATGTTCGTTCCCTACATCATTGTGGGCCCTTATTCTTTTGGTGGAATTGTTGCTTTCCTTTTTGAGCTTTTGTACAGAGAGGCTTCTTCAAAGAACTTTTTGCCGTATCATAGTCCTCCTTTTTACTCTGGTGCTTTGAAGGAGCATAATTAGTTCACATAATGAAAGTTTTATAAGGTCCTTGGATTCTTCAGAGAGGAAATCTTAGATCAAATCTCTGAGGAGCAGTCACAGAACTTTCTCCACAACTCGTTTATTGTAAATTATTCACCAAGAAGTCTAAGTGATTATCAATTAAAGGACTATTCGATCAGCATACTTACGATAATTTCATCCCTCCTGCTATTCAAGGACTCAAACTCTCTTTTTAGGTTCAACACTGCATTTTGACGTGTTCTATCGCGCCTTTATATTATTCTTCAACCACCCAAGCCCCCCTATTTTGCTATGCGTTGCAAAGCCATTGATTCTGTAAACCACACGTATATGCCACAGCACATTCGGCAAAGAGACTTGGATTTAGGTTTCTTGCCTTTCATAGTTGTTTGGATTTGATCTGAGCAAAGGTAGAATTTTATGGTAGAAAAGCAAGTGCGTTTATATTTCGTCAGAAGTTTTTTTTTTTGCTTTTTTTTTCTTTTTTCCCAAAGTTTCATAGTCTTCAAAAAAAGCTTGCATATTCACAGACCAGATTTGGTAGTTTACGTGTGTGTGAAAGTGAATGTGTATGGAAAGGAAAGTTTGTTGGATGCCAGGGGTATGGTAGGTTAAAGACTTGTCTTGTCCTGTAAGACCAAGTAGAGGCTCTGATTCCACTGTTGAGAACAAATAACTCAGAAATGATTTAAAATGAAACAAAAAGAGGAACTTCTGAAATTCACTGGTATATTATCTGAAGAAAGTTTGAATTTAACAAAGAACCAAACACATAAACCTTTTAAAACTAAGTAGAAAAATTGTGCCCTAACTATAATAAAAGGGGGCACTAATTCAGCCATAATGGGGCCACCCACTCAGAAAGTTGAGTAACTAATGTTGATCGTAAGTAGATAGAAAATAGAAAATAGGAAGCAACTAAATTGAAATAAGTAAAAAACAGTAAAAATAATAATTAAGCAAAAAAAAATGCAAATGTTAACACTTATATATACTTAAAGGCCTTAGCGACAAGCAGTGCCTTTCATGATACAACAAATCCGACAAAATAAAACTTTTGTTGCTCCTTTTACTAAGAAAGATAACCTATTGTTCCTCTCTTCGTAAACTAGACACAAACTTTTGGTGTTCTCTGTACTATAAGTATACACAGCCCACAAATTTGTGGTGAACTAGAACGTTAAGTATGACATCAATAGTTCTTCAAAGTTGTTTTTTTTAGCAATAAAATTGCGGGATTGTATGTACCAAATATGGATGATTTTTGATTTTCAAGTATATTTCGATAAGAATATTCATATTAGCCACATGTATTAAATACCATCTCAGAGATTTATGTATCTATATATAGACTCTACATTTTTAACCTGTTCTCTCAAAACAACCTTTTATTTATATAGCATTTACTTTTTTTAAAATGTATTATATAGAAATGAGCAGTTAATAATGAGTTGAATAGAGCAAATAATATGTTCTCTTCTTATCCTTTCACCAGCTAAGCTTTTGTTTTAGCCCAACTCCACATACTCGTAACATTCAATGTCCAGGTAAACTAGGATAAGTATTTGGCGAACGTTTGTAGGATCCATGTGAGCAGCTCAGAGTCCGTTAGTGAGTATTTTTTCATTTTGGAAGACCATCAATAGTTTTAGATAATTTATTTATCTTCAGTGTTAGGATTTTTTGATAAGGGTCATTCTCCCAACATCCATCTTATATTAGAGGTTTCATAGACACATGCGTATTAGTTTTGTTAGTCTTTCCTTTAACTTGTAATTGACTAAGACTTGGGTTGCCACTTTTGCTATTTATTTTCATTAAAGTTGTTTCTTGAGGTTATATTGTATGTTTCAGTCTTTGGCTGAGTTAAGTAAGCCATGTGAAGGGTTCGCTCAAGACCAACAATGGTCATTGGGTGCTGGCTACATCCAGGGTGTAGGCTTGGGGCGTGAATATGAATGAGTGTAAAAAACATACTAGTATATGTAAAAATAATATGCAATAGAAACGAAAAAAACAAGTCCATTGATTGCACAATGCTTCCCTTAAGAAAATTATTCCTCTCCAAAACTAGAGGTATAAAGAATATTATATCCTCTAAGGATGCAACAGTCTTATTCACCAACTTATTGACTTGTAAACCATATTTATGTCAGGATGGTCACTAAACAGTAAACAAAAAGTACACAAATTTTAAGTTGTGGAAACTAGAAGAAAAGATACTATTTTTATGTTTGCAATAAGAGGAAGTCCCTATATTTATAGAAAATCCAAGTGTGTCAAAAAATGTTATTAGAATTATTAGAAAGGTTAAAAACTATTTGTAAAAATTTGCAAAAAATTCAACCCTTCGGAATGTCATAACATTTCATTAAAAGTTGCAACTTGCATAAAAGTCACAACTTTCATACAAAAGTCAAAACATTTGAATAAAACCGCAAAATCTTCATTAAGTCACTAATTTTAATAAATTTCAATGATTGATAAAAGTCGCAAATTTCATTAAGTTGCAAACCCGTTTCATTATGTAAAATCTTTAAAAAAGGATGGTTTTGAAAAAAATAAATTTGAAAGGAATTTTTGAATGTGGACCGGCCCAATAGTTAGTCCTAAGGTTCTCTTTTATATAAATATATAATATTATTTACTACCCTAATTATTAAACATAATTAGTTATGATGTTCTTAAAGTGGTCCACTACTTTTATTAAAATTTCAACTATATGTTTTCGTTAACCACCAATTGAATTAATTGTTAAAATTACACCATCGATTATAATTGAACTTACGAATTGTCCAAAATTCTCATTTACCCCCTTTTTTTTTTTTTTTTTTAAATGTATATGACCCTCAATATGAAATAAGAAGATTATAGTTTCAAAAATGAACTAATGGGTCGGAAGAGTTGTCTGTTGGGGAAATGGGCCTGACTAGTTTTCTGTGCAAAAAAATGATTAGCTTCTCACTCACCACCACATTCTTTTTTTACAGGGCAGAGTTCAATGCAAGAACAATTTTCATTCGACCGTTCATTCTACTTATTTTTTTGAACTAGTATGAGATACGTCTTAATTAAGCCGAAATAGACTTTCCTCTTCCTTCCTTTCAATGATTCTGTTATATTTCACTAAACTAATAGTCTTCTTTTCATGCTATGTTTCCATTGAAACTCTAACTTTATTAAACTTCTATCTCATTTTAGTGGGGCATAAATAAAGGCATGATATAAGCGGGAAACACTGCTAGTGAAATAGAACTAAATATTTTTATAAAAAATCGAGTCTTTTTTTCTTGTGAATAAATATTTTTAAAAAAAATTATTTTTAAATTTAACATTATCAAAATTAGAGATGTATTTAAAGTGGCGCTAACTTCTCCTTTTTTTTTTGTTTTAGATGGGCAAGAGCCCATTTTTATCCACACAAAAAGAAGCCAAACAAAATTAAAAGGCCCAACCGAGATCTGTCATGCCAATATTATAAATGAAGAAAAACATTGAAACATTTAATAAAGATATTCTTAAGAGAAACAATTCTACTATAAAACAAATAGGAGGATGAGGCTTTTGTAAGATCAGTTGGTTGATCTAAGGCCCTCCCATTTGTCTGTTTGTGTCAGTCGTTCAAGAGTTTGTTGAGGATAGGATTATCCGTAAGCAGCCATCCAGGATGATAAGACTTAAGGCATACACTGTCTCTAACTAGCGGCCTTGTTCTTAATCTTGATCCTATATTGCAAGACCTTTTCTCTCTTGATGACGCCATGAGCTGCATGCATTAGACTAGTCGATTCATAGAGGTAAGTACCAACCTTGTAGAGAACACCATCTTAACAAAATTTCTATTCTCTGTTAATCTCTAATCTCCCCCTTTCTACCAAACAGATTAAAATAAGGCTCGACAAACTAAGATAAGATGGTTAGTCCCTTTCCCATTCAATTCCAAATTCGATGGTTCACTCTTGATCAACACCATAGGAGTAAGTGCACCATGTCTAGATTTGGATCTAAGACAACATGATAATGTAATTTGAAAGAGATGAGTCTGAGCCTAACAAGCGGGATAGCATCCAACACAATTACTATATGAGATAACACAATTGGGATAATAATGTCAAACTAACACTCCTCGATCAACACTGTTAAACTTTTATCATATCTAGCCACGAACCGAGAAAACCGAACCCACCTAATACCAATTCCCACCTAGTCGTGGTTTTCTCAATCATAAAGACACCTCAATATCTCTCACCAAAGGTGCTTCTATGATATGTAACCAAGACGAATCTACTACATACAAGGGCATGAGTACATAATCAACTACATGGGAATCCTATTTATTAATTTCTATACCAATGAACACTTCATGGGTTAACATTGTCCTTCTACATAAGACGGAGGAATTGCCATAGTTTGTTGTATGATGATTCTTCTACTTAGGACTATTGTCTATCTTGAAACTTTTACATCAAAACTTCCTTTTCGTAGCTTAGAATTAGAAGTTAAACCCCGAGTTTAAGAATTCGCAAGTGTCATTTTGCTTCCTCCCCCTTTAGTGGTGTGTTTATTGTACTCTTGTTGTCATCAACGAATTTATTCCAAAGTCTTACGTCCAAGAACATTAACCGATCTCCGTTCCTCACATAAATTCAAGATAAAAGAAGATGCCTAACACATGTTCTTTAAACGGTTTGAAAATAAATTTTTCTAACAAACAATATGTTGGAAGTCCACTCCTCTCAAAGCATAGCTAACCCCCACTATGTTTATGTTCGTTGATCCTAGACCCCTGCTTCCAACCAGATCGCAAAGAAGAATCCCTAACCAACCAAAAGTTTCAACCTGGGGATACAGCCAGGATTACTCTTGATCCCCAAAAGTGTGACATTGAGTGAAATATCCCAACGGAAGTAATACCACCGCCAATCTACGATGTACAAACCTTAGCGACTGAACACTATCCATTAGTGCAACCATTTGAGGCCAATTATTTTCTGTATTAGATAATTAATTTCAACTTATGAAAGTCTGTGTGTAGTGTCTCGCGAAATATCCCAAATAAATCTATTAGCTATTAGTAAGAATTGTAAAACCCCTGTAAAAAGTATTTATCCTTTTCAAACGAAACAATAAATACTTTTTGTCATTAAATTATTCTTGTATAGAATTTATTTAGCTTCCACCGTTTCCTCAAAATATGTTATGTTTATCATGCAACCCCATGCTGACAAAAGACGAGCCGATCTTGCCCTTCCTTTCGTGCACCACATCGATAAAGATCATACACTCATTAGTATGTCTTCCATATTGTTTGCTGTAGTGTTTGGTTTTTGATCATACGTGTTAAAGGATGTGGACCTCGCTCCATCTTTTATACGAAAGTCAAATGAGTAACAATTAGCAACATTTGGGGAACGCGAAAGGACCAAAAAGGGCTATTTGCGGCCACACAGACACACAAGATGGAATGATAGATGAAGAAACCCGAGTATTGTATATTTAAACCGGATTTTCCCCCTCCCTCTCCATTTTTATTTACCCCCTTTTCATTCTGGAGTCAAGCCTTGATCGTTTACCTTCATGTCTCCCTCCCACCCTCCCCTCCCGCCTTTCCGATCCCCCCAGATCCTCCTTTTCCCTCCTTCCTTCGCTTTCTTCCCCTCCCCCCCCCCCCCCCCCCTTTCGCCTTGTACCATATCTTTTAATAAGCAAATAAGTTTCCTCCTCTCTCTTTCTGATTCGTCCTATTCCAAGTCACAATCGTTGACTAGCGTTGACACATTTCTGTTCGAGAATGGTCTTTCCCCACCATGGTTTTATCTCGTAATCACTTGGACTATCTATATTTTCAGATCCAAGGTTAAATATTGACAGGATCCACTACATGATCAGGAACCTCCTTTGGTAACTGCCCATTACGTTTCTTGTAATTCCCACAATGACTTCATCGCCATTGTTTATAGGTGTAATATTTTTATCAGTAACACAATTGGGGAGAGTTTTGCCACTTCTGTGGGTTGGAATATAGAGAACTCCTAACTTGTCCAGCTATAAAACGATGTTAAAATGTAAAAACTCTAGGTTACAAACCCCAAATTAAAGTATTCAAAAGATTATCCTTTTCATAATATGTATCTTTTCAAAATAACCAATCCACCAGTTTCCAGTGTACCAACTAGGATTGTTTCTTACATTATTAGCCTCAAAAATGATATTTGACATATAACGTAGATTTGGTCGACGAAACCTAAATAGAGTCTCAGCTTATAAAAGCTTCAGTATTAACTTTTACCAAGCAGCCTAGTGCTGCTACTTGTTCCTGACACTGTTATTACTCTAAATGCATTAGCAATAATCAAATTGAGTTTCTTTAAGGAAACCATATTATTGGGGGCAACAATAGCATAAAGGACATGAATGAACACCGTACCTAAAAGAATATGATCAGAACTGCTTGTTGTACCTCCATAGGATTTAACATATTTGCTTTTCCCGGATTGTAGTTTATATTGACTCATTGTTTAAGTAAGTATCATAGTAATGATCCTTCATGATTACATTGGTTGTGGTTTTAGCGTTATCCATTTAATAATTGAGTGGAAAAGCTTTCTCCTGTGTTTATTTAAACCTCTTTACACTCTCTAGTCCACCGCAATATTCCGCAGTTGCTTGACATCTTTTGAGCGATATAAATGAGGCACTTTAATGCACTTGCTTAATATTTCTCATGGTCATGACTAAATTGCACGATTCTGGAAAATTGATCTTGAGTCTTACCAGTAACCACCTCACCTATATTAGTAGATGCAAAAATATATGTATTTGTCCTCAAATAACATGGTTTAAAGACCTAGATAATAATGCAACCGATTTAGATTATAAAATAGGGCTGACAATATCTTGTCTCCCGCGACAATAGCCCAAAAAAAGCCTTAAGAAAATAATACTACCATTTTAACCCATCAAACAACCTGCTTAGCACTATCCTCCCTTTCAATCGACAAACTATCCCTTTTACTTCACAGTAAGAAACAAATATTTTTCACTTCCGTTCCTCAGTCTAAACCAACTAGTGGGCTACTATGTCGCACAACAAATAGAGGTAGAAACTCTTTCCTTATGATAAATCGTTAACTTTACTCTTCAGAATTTTTTTACCAGGTGTCAAACTATTGACATTTCCTTTCCCAAACTCGCTATACAATGTTTTGTCTTGTTGAAAAGATGCTATACGTCCCCTGACTTATATACACTATCAAAACAAGTCCCTATACAAAGTTCAGTTGCCAATTATAAACACCCCCATAACAATGTTACAAGTATTATTTTAAACGAGCAGCTAGTCTGGGCATATGCAATATACTTTTCTTCTTTCAGCATTAGGAGCTTCCCCAATATAGATTCATTGATTTGATAATATCTTGTTCCCTGATTTATGTAATTGTTGAAAAATCATTCACCCTTTTAAATTGTCTCATTTTGATCCATTGGCTCTAAGAAGATTGACCCTTTAATTGTTTCTTTAAAAAGAAAAATAGAGTCGGGACCACATTCTATTACAAAAAATTCTAACTACTACCTTAATTTATAATTGATCATGGTCAGTCTCCAATTTTTTTTTTTTTCCCTTTCCCATTAGGACAACCCTGAATGGTTTACTATATGCGATTCATCCCCTATTTCATCCCGCGTCATTTAACCACTATAGGGCTTATTATCTGATCCATTGTTCTAGATCTGATGTTTTAATTTTTATATCAATACACTTCAGCCCTGTTTGATGCCTCGGATAACGATGAGAATCCTACCTAATTATTTCCCTCTGTTCCCTATAAAGACCAGTAGTAATTTCCAAACTCTTGAGAAACATTTCACGACGTCTTTGCCCTGACTAATAAATTTCATTTGATGGGTATGCACAAGATATGTTCTTCAAACATTAAAGACTACAATGTTACATAGTCCTACACCAATTTAACAAGGGCGTCGACTGTTCTGTGTGTGATCTAATGAATATTCCCCCCTCCGCACCATAGCATTCTCTATTTCACTAAACATGAACAGTTAACCATAAATGAAAGTGACATTGAAATAATTAAACGTTTTTTGTTTGTATTTTTAACATTAGACGTGTAAGTTGAGTTGTATCCCCATCACCATCTTTTTTGGTAACTCAATCAGTTTGACACTCACCATCCCCTCTTTAGTAAAATCATTAAATACAAATTAATGAAACTCAAACGTTCTCCATTGTAATTGGTCCTTTATTCTTATGTGACAAAACATTAATCGTCTCCACCCATTCTTTGACTTATTTAACATGGCTGAATTTTTGTTCCATTTTTCAAGATAATTTTTTTTCCCCCTTTTCAAAGAAAAGTTTGTTTTAAATAATTATGGCAACCTTTGCGCGTCTACAGAAACCCTTGTCTGCGGACGTTATAGATTCAGGTATCAAATTAGACGCATTGCATCATTAATTATTAAAAGCTTTTTTTTAGTCAGTTCCCCTTCGCGGGCGTATTTCCTTAGAAGATGATGAAAATGTAGATTTATTGATTCGGTCTTATTTGTATTAAAGATTTAATCCATTTGGAGACACATCTTCCTTAATTGGCAAATTATCTAGATTTGTCTGAATTAAAAATAATTTGTTGAACCCTAATTGCTTGAGTCGCAACTTTTGACCGGCGGATACCCAAAAAATTTTGTAATACTGTATATACGTTGTGAGGGCGATGCTAACTTGATAGCTTGCTTATTTTCATATATTCTCTCCGATTCGTTTAAGCTATTGGTGACCCTTTCTAGAGTTAATGTTCAGACTTTTTATCCAATCAAAATTACGCTGTCCATGTTGCATGTTTTTCCCCACGCTAGTTGGTTGCATTCCTTGCATTTTGTTTCAATACTTATCCACACTCAGAACCACTTAATTATGAATTTTCCACCCTTGACTTTAGAACCCGACATATTACTCATTAAGATGAAGAGTGATGAGGGAATTATCATTTTTGCAGAAGAAAGAATTGAAATAAAATATAACATTGTAGGTTTCAAACTTCTCTTTTTATACTTGTCAGGTAAAGTAAGCTTGGTGGCTGTGATTAAGGCTTTTTTTTCTGTCGTTGGGAATTGATGTCAAATCTAGCCTTCAAAAACCCGTTATTCCGATTCTACTGTTAGATCCCGCGCACTATTAACTATACATTGACCAAAATTTCAATATAAGTAGCTACTAGATATCTCCCATATGAGGAGTTTAAGTCATCCGCTATGAATTTATTCAGATCTCACATTTTACATCAACATAAAATGATACTAACCTATAATAGATGTCTTATTTCTAATTACACAAGATTTCACATCTCATAGACAGGCTTAGCTCACGTGTAAATGTATATGCAACACTCCAATCCTGGTCTAGAGGAAGGAACCATGATTGAACACTTAATGAACGGAACTCAATGTCTCTTGAATCGTTACCTCAACTTTCATTGCTGACAATCCCTAGCAAAGGCGATTCAATGATTTACTTAATTTTAAAAAATTCATTATATTCATAAATAATCTAAAAATAAAAAGAAACAATAAAAAAACACTCCATAATTCAATTTCATAAAAACGCAAAAACCTTTCTATTGTAGTGATCGACATTTAAATTTCGTATATGGATGAGAGAAGATTAATGCAATAAATTAATAAAAGAAAAGAATTTATCATATTAAAAGTTTCAACCATTGTTATGTACATTTCCAATCATAACCCATAATTTCAAGAACTCCAATGACCAATTCCCATGAGTTAATCTATGATGTTCAAGAACTCTCCTTCGTTTAATATCAGGCAGAACCCATTAAATTTAACTTGAACATGCTGTATAATTATTCAGTAGTATTTTTGCTTTTCTTTTAGAACTTCCCTACCCACTTTTACCTCTTCTATTTTCAAGTGTTTTCTTCCTCCATTTGCCCGCCTATCTGGAGGTGTATCCCTTCTGATCCGGGGTGCATAACATGTAATTAGTATTCTTTTGTTTTTCTTTATCATTGAATTTTCTCTCTAAATATTCATATGGCGATACTTCTATTCCGAAGCATTCTATTTGCTTGTGCCTCAACATAATTCACCGTTGACGATCTCATAGATTTATTTTGAAAATTAATTCGCCATTATTTTTCTTTATATTTTTCTGTTGGGAAAACACAATTATTTGGTCTTACCACATATATAAAAGAGACAATTGATTAAATTGTTCACACAACCTGAAGTGACCAAAGATCACCTAACATTGTTTATACTTGGGGAAACAGCAAATTGTCTTTGAACCCACTAAAGATTTTTCTACAAGAATATAAACATTTATAACAAAAAAAATCTTTCTAATGTTCCGTTGAAGATTACCACCCTGAATCATAAACACATCATGATAAATCACCACTGGCAGGCGTCAGCAGATTTTCAAGTTGCATGGTGGAACTTCATTTATAAAGAGACAATAATCAGGTTTTTTTTCTCTTCTTTTTTGTTATTTTCGTCGAGCAGTCAAATTGATGTAATTCGTGTTCTTTGAACCTATTGTATGAGGAGATCTTTCATCCTATATTTGACCAATTGATTTTGTATCCCTTGGTTTTTTGTGCTTGAAATTGGAGAATCTCTTTACATACATTCAAATTCTAGTAGTTTTGGTCTTAATATTTTATCTTTGTACTATTGAACTCATCGATTTACACGGATTTTAATACATGATAATATTATTTAGTAGGAGTGATTTATAGGGGAAGGTGTCGTTGTGGAGGGCCTAGAGGACAACTTTTAAATTTATGTAAATAAACCATTAAAACATTTTATTCTAAACTTTTGGATTATCTTTGAGGCTTATACTACAGGAATTTCCACCCATGTACGTACTTGACTGACGTTGTTCAAACAGTGCTTGAGGCTATTTAGGTAAGCTTTTTTTCACCCTCTCACCGAATCCTATTTTTTGCATTTGCGTGGAATATTATTTTCTGTGTTGTTATAAACAACGAGGGATGGCGTTTTGTTAATTTAAATTTATTTCGGTGGGAGATCCATTGTTTGTGATAAATGGATCAAGGTTGACAAGGATTGATATTACCTGGAATATAAATCCATGTTAATGGATACGTTTTACCTTGCGTATATTATTTATAAGTAGATGTTAGTACAAGAGGAAAAAATATGAAACATGGGAATTTGAGGCAAGTCCCTTAGGGGATTGAAACCTTGGATTAGAGGTGATTCGCGTGATGGTTGTGATTCTATATTTTATGATGTTTGTATGTTAATGCATCACCATTATGAGCTGGTACCCCTGTCTATGCCAAATGGGGCATTATTAATACAACTTGTTGCCTAATATGGAAGATGATCATATATGTATGAATCATCTCTGATGTGGACAACTTGAGAGTCCGTGTACTTGAATGTTTGTGTATTGGTGAGTACTTAAAGCGACCCTCCCCTCGGTATCTCACAAACGTTTTTTTTCAAATAATAATACTAACGAGGTTTCGGATTTTCATGTTTCGACATTAAATATGTTTCGTTATAGATTGCTACGTTACAGAGACCTAATACTGCATCAGATTTTTACCACGTCAAATGCATAGATATGACATGGGTACCACGTTCGTATGCTAATTATTTTTGGTTTAGGTTGATGAGTCCTCAAATTGGAACACATCTATTGGCTCTATTTAATCAAAATTATCGTCTACTGTCGTATTTTATCTAAATATCAGAATAAAATAACTCTCTTATGTTTGATTGGCTATTTGGCCATTCGTTTGGCTAGTACATGAATACGTCGGGCGCAAAAATGTGGTGAGAAAAGCTAAGATTCCCAAAGTACGCAACGGTCGGTTTCTGTTTACCAACAAGGAGTCGTGAAAGGCGATGGATAAACATGCGTGATCGAATAAGACAGTAGTGGCCCTCCACCAAATTTGAATCAACAAGCAGAGTATTCAGCCACTTTAAGTATTTATCGGCATGAATGGATTATTAAGGGGGGATCCTGCCCCAGCGGTTCGCAAATCCAGTTACGAAAGGCCGAGTCACAAAATCTCTCAACGATTCACAACTATAGATGACGAATGGATCCACAAGCACTAAATCTGAAGTCTATAAAAACTGAACTCATTTAGAAGAAAATCTTAGAGAGTAAAAAATATAAACATTAAATTTTATTTAGTGTTCTTAATTTTTCTCTCAAGTTCGGAGAGGGTTTTTAGGAAACTTGAAGAAAGAAGTTCTTATTCCAATGTTTGAAGTGGTTCTTCTTCATTTACTTTCCTTTAATATTTTTAAGGTTTAATATATTATATGAACTTTCATCCTTAATCATTTTAATTATATTTTATTATTGCTTGATGTGTGGCTAAAAACCTCATTCTTAGGATGTGATTTAGCAAATATATGCTTATATTACTGTTTGGTCTTGCTTGCTGATAGGATTATATGAATTTTAATTGTGATTTCACCTACATGTTGGTTTATTTTAATAGGTTTGAAGTTTCAAATACAAAACAACCCATGTATTTTCTCCTTGCTCGAGAGGGAGGTCATGAAACCATGACAAGTAGACTGATGGCCTGAGGAGTAGGTCCACATGAGGTTCATCCCGAGGGGCTGAGCCCTAGTCCCATATACAATAAACCTCTATCGAATTGTCAGTGTGTGGTAAAATAATATG
The DNA here is from genome assembly GCA_027704765.1 of Solanum habrochaites. NCBI lineage: Eukaryota > Viridiplantae > Streptophyta > Magnoliopsida > Solanales > Solanaceae > Solanum > Solanum habrochaites. The sequence continues at coordinate 15,542 of JAKWJA010001803.1, read as the reverse complement.
CTGGTTAGTTTAGACGAGTGGTGTCTGAGGGGAATTCATTTGATATAGGGTAAGTTGCCCGAGAAGGAACTTACTGTAACCTAAAGCTTAGCCTAGTCACCATTTTCTTGTAAATTTTCAATACTCAAAAAAAATCATCTACCTCATTAGTTGTGTGTCAGCTTATTTGGTGTCACACCAAGAACTTTTCTCCAATACTACGTCCCTCTTTTTACTCTTTATTTTTGGTATGTCTCCTACTTGGTGGTGAAAAAAAACCTTGTTTTTCTTTATGATTTGCGTTGTACTTTTTGTTGTTAACAAATGACATATCGTTCTTAATCTGGTGTATAACTATAAAAGAGTCATGAGCAATAACTATTTAGAACAATTTCTTAAGTAACTACTCCTCTCTCCGCGACGATTCCCTGGGAATACGCCCCAACCATTGGTTATGTTTACGTTAACTAGCTTCGATTCATAGACCCAGATTGTAGGTTTGGTGACGTTGATCAAGAATATAAAATATTACACTATTGATGCATCAAAATTGTCCGCTTTTAGGTGTTCCGCTGCCTTGTGGTATTGCGTAGTTACTTTCAACTTCGGCCTTGTTTGGTATAGTTTGACATATTTAGGGGCTAATTACTTTAACGCTTGACTTTGTGCCACCTGTATTTTATGTTCCTATGCTATGACTTTATTTTGGTGCTATCATTCTCTAGCTTTCTGTCTATTGTATGGTTTGATTTTTTTATATCTTAATAAGGTTTTGAGCGTCAATCCAGATGTAAATTTTAGATCGTTTCTCATCCAATTGATTTAAGGGGTTTTAGACATACATTATGTGTGTGTAATAGTAGATATTCTAACATTGTTACATCAGGTCTGCTAAGTTTGTTAATGTGCTTCAGTTCTTTCACATCAATTCCAACGTTTGTGGATGCAGGCTACGAATGTGCTTTTGCTTTTTCTCATTTTTTTCTTGTAATAGGTTATGAAGGTCTTCATACTGCGTGTCTTTTCTCATTCTGGTTCATTGGTAGTTGTTCACATAGTATCATAAGCTTTTTTTGAGGTACATTGTCCTAGTACATATTAATAGAGTATTCTAACTTGTTTGATCTCATGTATTATTTATCATCTTCAGTTTCATCTTTGACACATTATATTTAATTAGTTCAGGGTCATGGATGTAGTGATTTCAAAACTAATGCCTATCAAATATCGTATGGCGACCATTGTGGCATTTAATCTGACAGACTTCCACTATTTTATTGGATGTTTATATAATGGTATGGTTCGTAATATAAATTTAGTTTTCAATGTTTCGGACATACTAGTTGGTTTGGTATGATGATTGTTTCTTGTTTTTATTATTGCTGATATCTACTCTACGTTCTATGAATTAGTTATATATGACATTGGTTCGTTAATCGAATTTAGTTTTAACAGCTACTGTGTACAATAGTTTCTAAGTTATGACTTTTTTTTATTTTATTGAGATCTGCCTAATTGTTTCTAATGAAATATATTAGAGAATGTATTTCGGAGCCTTGACAAACAGTCACCAAATCTAATAGGATTTACATTGATATAATTTGTCTTGCTTTATCAGTAGAAGTGTCGAACACGAATATCTTTCATTTGGATGTGGTCATTATTATTTACGACAAAATTGGTTGCTAAAGATTTGTGAATTTTTTACATCAAACTAAGTGATTCTTCTAGACAAAAAACTAGACACTAAGGGGGGGATTAAGATGGGTTTTTTAAAGGGACAAATCTTTAAATAGACTTCTTACTAATAATTACCACGTCTGCAACCATGTGTGTTAAAAAATATGACACTTTCGAACATTTTCGCGGCATTTTATCTGCATTTACCAGCTATCACAATGGCGTTACCTAATATGATTGTTGTAGTTAAGATTTTTATTACAATTACGCTAGTCTTTTTTAACCGAGTACACACTAATCGGCCCCTTGTACGCCTAGCACTTTTGTAGGATTACCTGCTAACCAAAATAGTCATCCGCATACTTTACTAAATGTATCAAGCTTACTTCCTATTTTTTATGGGATATAGACATGCCTCTTAATTGCCGACCCATTTGCCGCTAGATACACCAATGTGTTTTTAGTCGCACATCTACTTGGTTTTACTTTTTCTATATCAAATGGTTGCTACCATGTTCAGACATAAACTAGCACTTTCTTTTGGGATTGGAATGTATTTTTTGACTTTTTTTAATTGCCGTGCAGACCTTGCTCTTCTCCGTTCAATTCCACTAAATCAAATGAGTTTTTTAGCTGGTAACGAATCATGACTTTACCATCTTTGGACCACAATGGCTGCAAAAAACCTTTGTTCAGCCCTCTGATGTTTAACGTTCGGCCCAATAGCGAATTGTGGATTGGGTAATGCTCGTACTAGTGACCACCTCGTCTTATGCTCTATTGGTCCGCTTTATCTCAGTTGTGTATTTTTTAATTTCTCGCCTATCATATCCTTTTTGTTTTGTAATGGCTTTACGGTCCTGTTATGTTTGGTCGCATATAGTATTTTCCACAAGTATTGAAATTCTTTATGAGTTGGGAGCTCCAAAAGTTAGTTGGTTAATTGGGGTTTTATTCTCCTTTTTTTAAGAAAGTGCATGGCGTATCTTTCCCTTAATCATATCTAGCTAAGAATACTTGAGTATACTCATAGTACACTTTGTCTTTTCAGACTGAGTGATTTTGCAAACTCCCTACGATCGTCCTAATTTCGGAAGTTTTTAGAGCAAAGAGGTTCACCTTAGTCGAAATAGGTACTTGGAAAAACCAATTTGTTAAACAAAGCTACTTTGGAAGCTGAAGTGTGACATGAAAATCATATTTGCATTGTTGCTACATCCGGAAAAGTGTAGACTCCACAGGCACAAAGTTCTTCTAAGTACCTTCCAAAATGTATTCTCGTATAGCGTCCGTTTTGGCGCAAGTGCTTGTGGGTATTTGAAGTTGATGTTACTACCTTAAGTCCAGTAAGAGTAACCTCGTACGAGGACGAATATTCCCAAGGTGGATATATTGTAATATTTCGCAACTAGAATGAACTAGAAAATAGTTTAAAATCATAAAATATATATTTTTTGAAGGAATAAGAAAATTTGGAAATATCAAATAAGTTAAAGAGTATGTTTTGGTAAACTTCAAACGATCATAATTCCAAGATTAGGATGAATTAGTAGTAGTTACATATATGGTTTGACATCCCTGTATAATTCATTCCAAGCACCGCTGGTTTTTGTGCGTTTCGAGTTTAGGATATCAGTTATGACTTTCGGAAGATGGGTTGTTTTATTAAGGAAAGCCTAATCCGGGTTTAGGAAGGCAATAATTGTATTTTCCTTACCTAATTAAATTAATTCTTTTTTAGAAATTAATTTGGGTATAACCTGACCTTTGTTCTGTTTATAAAAAAATCTAATTCACTAGGGCTTGGAGACGAGAAAAAAAAGAGAAAGAGAGAGAAATAATAATCGTCAGAAATCTCAAGCTTTTGCATGTTGAATTCTCAAGGGTGAACCCTAAAAATGGTATGTGAGACACATAATGTTGGGTTAGTTTAGGCCACAGCGCCAACTAATTTAGTTCAGTGAATTCTGTTTTGAATGTTAGAAATGAGTTCTTGCAGACATTGTTGAACTATTCATCGAGTTCTTGATTGGTTCTGTTGTTTAAAGTTTTTTGCAGGTTTTATTTTATGTTTTCACAAGCTGTAAATTTTCCGGGTTAAATAATTGTACATTTATAGTAACTAGTGATTCCAAAGTGTTTTGGGAAAGACCCTGAAATTTTGTAGGGTTTAGAAATGAAAAAACATGAAGGAGAAAAGTCGGGAATGCCCGTTGGGATAGCCTAGGCTGTCAGGCTCTAGACCCCAAAAGGTATGTCTTTTTTCCGTTGTCCTTCCTTGCTACGCCACGCCACGCAAGAAGCCCCAATCCCAAGCTATGACGTTTGAGTCCTCTGGCGTCCCACGCATTAGAGCGCAAGGGTCACCAATTCTTCTCATTATTCCCCTCACCTTTCGTACTAGTGCCCAGTGATGTTATCTATGTTTCCTAGCTAATTCTAAAACTCTTAGTGTACATCTACATATCATGAAATTATCCAAAAACATGATATCCTGAACCTGGAATTCATAATTCAATTTTCTTTGAAAGCTAAGATCCATGTCAAAAAAGTCACTGAGTCCAATCTATCAGTTAAAAAGAAAATCTCAAAGCAAAGTACTTTAAAATTTTTCAGAGTCTTTAGCAAGTTTAACTTTGCTTTTCCAGAACTCAATTTTCAAGTTTTAGTAAGCAAGTAATGAAAGGCATTCATTTTCCAATGTTATATGGTAACTAAGTATTCCTAGAGTTCATATTTTTTTCACATTGAACAGAAAGGGAACCTCTATTCCAAGTTGGCTTTTAAACTAATGTTGAGTAATTATCTCAACCTAGAAAAGACGTTTGTTTTTATAAATCATGAGTAAGTATATTTGTGGGAAGTATTTTGAGCACCATATGGGGATGCGAGTTAATATTACTCTGTCTGCATGAACCCATGTAAGCCATCATGGGGATTAAAGGTCATATTTTTTAGATGATCACTTATTTGAGGCTCGAATCCCCTAGTTAAGTGAGTTTTAATGTAACGAAACATATACGATAGTTCTAGAGCATGGGCATTTTTATATTACTTAGGTTAGCTCATAGTGTGTTTGTCGGGGTTATATTCAACAGAACTAGTTTACCTTTCATATTACATAGTACATACATTTTGATTTGTATGAATTTTCTTCTTTAACTAACTAAGTCTTTTACATTGTCATCGAACATTTGCTATAGTATTGCTGTGTCTATGCTTTAGATATTGAGTTAAGCTTTTGATTGGTTGAGAAGAGCAAAGGTTAGTGTTCCCTTAACATCCTTTTCAAGCTTAAGTTATGTTTATCTTTCAAACTCGCATACAATGTTCCCTTAACATCCTTTTCAAGCTTAAGTTATTTTTATCTTTCAAACTCGCATACTCGTACATTAAATCTACTAATGTCAGTTGGCGTGCATGGTCTTATGGTGTAGACGCATGTAACTAGGATCACGGTTGATCCAGTGAGCATCACAGAGTCCGTTGTTGAGCCTCCTTACATATAAGGACCACCATTTTATCGGCATTAATTTCATTTTTTTCTTTTAGGATACTGGTGGTCTTGTCCAACATCCCGATGATATTTAGGCCTTTATAGACGGAGAATAGTTTCTTTAACTGTTATTTATTCAGTTCTAATGTTTCAGACATGAGTTCTCACTTTGTCCAAGTTATTATTATTAACTTAATTGATGGTTATCGCTTGTGTTCAAGTTCCACCCCTTCCCTTTGTAAGCACGGCCAAATGTCATCCTCAGAAACAGCAAATTCTTCGATGTCGTCCCTAACCGCATGGTTTATGGGTCGGAGCATTACATTATGAGATATAATTGTAAAGGCATGAAAACTATGTATTTTAATATAAATTCGTCAAATTTATAAAACATGAAATGTTTATTATATTAAAAAACTACCACGAAAATATTCCAATACACATAGTTAATGAACAAACATATGTTTTCTTAAAACTGCTTGACCTCAAATTAGTAACCAGTTCATAGAAAATAGGATGAAAGGAGTAGGAACATGTATCCATAACCATATAGACTAATTGGCATAATAACATAATTGCCCTTAACTTGGCTTCAAACATTTTACGTATGACCTCAAACTTTCACTGTGCATAAATATGCACTTTAACCTATCCTATTTTTTTATAAATCCAAAAGCGATTTTTGGCCCTAATACGTGAAATACAATCGCGCACGTGGATTAGTGATCCACTGCAATAATTGGCCCACTAATTAAATATTTTACAACACACGACATTTTTTAAAAAAAAGGTACACGTCATTTAAGAAGTAAAAAATTAAAATTGGATTTTAATACATTAGAATGTAACATTTCTAGAACCGCAACTTTCTAGAAGTTGCATTATACAAGATTCAACAAATTCACTGTTTTGTTCATAATCAGTAACCTCAGCTCAACCGAAAGCCCTGAGGTTATCTGGAATCAAAATCCTTGGAATCAAAGGTGAAAATCAGGCAAGATTGCTACTGATTGATGTTTCCTCTCTTTCATCCTTCCTCAATTTAGTTCAGGTATGCCGCGATTTACTCTTTTGAAGTTTATCTGTGATTACAAATAAATCTTTTTGTCACCATTATTGTAAAATTGTTATTGTCTACGATTTAACCTATGGGTCCTATATAGCTTTTTCACCAAAGTGGAGTCGCTTTTATAAAGGGTCAATATATGTCCGACCCATTGGGAAACATAGTTTTTTCAGCATACTAAGGACTGCACTTCCTTCCTTTGACCACGAATGATGCAAAAGAATATGTGTGTAGGTAAGTTGCGTTTTTTTTACTGAAGACCCTATACCTATAAGTTTTGTTAAGTTAGAAAGTGACACGCCAACTATATAACTTTGTTAAAAGATTTTGTTGCTTGGGTTTCTATTAAGTTGTTTTGACCGCATGTGACTGAAAAAGAATGGGGGTCACTACTTTTGACAGTGTTCTATTGAAAAAATAATCAGAATTGGGAATTGCTCTAGGGTTTCACACACAACGTGAGGTGATCAGTTTTGAACACACCATTAGAATAATAATGGTGAATTCTCTTGACTTTGAAGAGGATGCTTAAAATTGTGTTCCAGATCAGATGTAATTAAATTGATGAAGAACTGATACCTTTTATAGAAAAACTTAGGGAATACAAAAAGAATGAATCTGCAAAAAAAAAAGCGAACTAAAAACCCTTAAGTTCAAAATTTTGAGCTTGGAGCAAGTTGGCATAGATCAGGGATTGAAATATCTTCAACAATAAAGCACCAAATGTAATGAAAATTGGGAGCTGATGAAGTGTTCATTGATTCATTCAGATTAAACCAATGAAAGATTAGTGATGAGGAGCTAGATGTTTTAGCCTACGATTGTTATTTACCTTCGAAGAAAAGCACAACTAAGGGTCTGATCTTCTTCTCTTCCATTTCTTTCTTTGAGTTGGGTATGATATTTGAAGAGGGCCACTCAATTTAGAAGAGGATGTTGCTTATTATGCTGTTACCATAGGTTCATTTAGGCTTAAACCCATACCTCATATAGTTAGGGTAAAATGTGAAGGGAAGTGTAAATGGGAAATCTTTGCAAGATTGGATAAAGATTCTGGGAATTTTTTTGTAAAGAAATACTATCATGCTCGTAGATGTATTTCAAAGAATAGGAACAGGTTGTGCACAGCCAAATATATGGAAATGAAGATGAGGGATAGAATAATATCTCAGCCTGACATGAGAGTTCATAAGCTTCAAGAGACACTAAGAAAAGAATGGGGATTAAAAGTTGGAAGAATCAATATTTTTACTGGGCAAAAATGAATGTCGTTGCCAAGTTCTTGGGTGAGTGGAACGTGAGTTTTCAGGTGTAGACTATGCTAATATTAATAGTAAATACTGGAGTTCGTGTTGGGTAAAAAACTGATACTGAACGTTCCCTGGCTTCAGTTGTTCACATATTTTTATGTCGGTTTTGCTGCATTGAAAATGGATGGCTATAAGGTTTTAGGACGAATTTATAGGATTGGATGGATGCTTTGTGATGGTGCTTGTAGAGAGAATTTTAGTGCTGTTGGAAAAATGGAAACATCAAATGTTCCAATCGCTTTGGGCTGTGGTTGATCAATAAACTAACACTCTTGGAGTTGTTCTTAATCCTATCTCATTGAAGACTTGCAACTTGGTGATGGAAATGGTAACAATCATGTCGGACCTGGCATCAAGGTCTTCTTATACTTTTTTTTTTTTTTTGTGGTTACTGAAGTTTTCACTGTTGTTGTTAGTGTGTAAGTAAGGGATATCCTTTGTGTATGTGATAAATAAAGTGTCTTGATTTTATATTCTTTAGGGTCGTTGAGGTGGCATGGAAGTCTTACTTCCTAATTCTGAAAGAAGATGTGTGCAAGACAATATTTGGGCAAGTGGCAAAACGATTGAGAGGTGAGGAAAGGAGAAAAGCATTTTGGAGTTCTCCAAAGCTAGTTTTGAGGTTAAATTAAGAGATTGTTTGAATATTGGGGAAATTAGGTCATAAATATGTGAGGCATTGCTTGGATATAACAAAGAATATGGGTGTCGAGCTTTATTAGTGAAATAATCAAAGTGTATGTGGTGGAAAATATATGTGTGAAACATTTCTCATGGATTGTTGTCCTAGACAGAAATCCTGTGATTATTATGCTTGAAGATATTAGGCATAAATGATGGCTAGGCATGCGATAATTAAGTTCCGCAGATACATGATCTGACAGTTCACCTTGGCAAGAACTGATTTTTCGAAGAATATAAGAATTGGCAGGGCCCTAAGGGTGAATTGGAATCATTACAATTGGATTTTAACCAATAAAGAGGAGTATGACACATAAATTGACATGACTAAAACTGACATGTATCTTTAGGTTGTGGCAGTTGAGGTGCCCCCCATACCTTGCCAACATGCAGTTTTGCCTTATTCATATTTGGCAAGAACCATAGATAGTGGAACATTGTGTACAAAAAGATCATTTCTAATGCATATATTACTTTTAACTACCCATTTCCAATATGGGTAATGTGGCCAGACAACAAACCCACCAGTTGAGCTCCTGAAGTGAAGCCAATGCCGGAAGACAGGTAATTGTAAAAAAAGTAAAGAAAAAAAAAAATGCACCCATAACAAAGAATGGGAAGAACATCAAAGAATGTAGTGAAGAGTCATGTTTCCAATTCCATCAGTTTGGGCATGAACAAGAACTCTATATCAGTGGTAAGTACTTTTGTCTTCTTTTAAATTTTAATTAGTTTTAATACTTCTAATTGTGGGTGTCCTTTACAGCCCCTTCTGCTAACCCACACAACAGCCTGAAGGCCTTCACAACCACCAGTAGGCAGCCTTCACACTACCAGTGAGCAGCCTAGGCCAACTTGAAATGTCCTCTTCTTTATGTGCAGCTACTTTCAATGGGTAAAGGAAGGAAAAAGAGCAAGTCAACTACAAGGAACATCTTCTTCCAATTGCAGGGACATCATCTTCTTTCATTGGAATGCCACCACGCTTCTTCAGTTGGAGGCCACCACTTCTTTAGTTTGGAATGGCAACCAGCTGCGTCAGTTGGAAGGAAAAGAACAGAGATGGGGTTTGGTGTTACACAGACATACAATCTGGAGACACAAGTGATTACGTATGTATATTTCTTCTTCAATTAATTTTCTTACATCTTTATTTAAGGTATACTAAATAATCCCTATTAATTATGTCATGCCATGAGAATCAAGTGAAAGACTTATATCAATGGAACAGGGTGGCATTTCATGATCATCACAAACAAATGTTGATTCTTGGATTCAAGCCACCTAGTTTAAAATGGAAAGGAAAAGATGCCATGACTGGAAACAGCTTCAACAATAGTCAAAGAAAAGTCAAAGCAAATCCAAGGGAAAGTGTGTTCCATAAAGAGCTCAAAGTCTACTGATGTTTAGAATTTGACCTAGGAGGTCTTTGTTTTTTGGTTTATTTGGTACTGTTGTAAAGGCATACTCCATTCTGATCATTTTGATGTTTTTGGGTTATTTTTATGGAAGGTTTTTGCATAGACAAATATTTGTAGTTTGTTAATTGTGTTTAAGTTAATATTAAGTTGTGTTTGTTGAATCCTTTTGGTGTTTATTATGATTTATATTGAAGGCTGTCCTGATGTTAGGTGTTTTACTATTTTTTGGACATGTGTGACATATGCGAGTATTAAAGTGGGAATATGTTTCTTCGCTTGTCCAGTTTGAATAATTGAAGCCCAATGGTTGAGAAAACTGTTCAACTCTAAAATAGTGCATGTCAATCCATTACTTTGATTGCTCAAAAATACATATTGACAACCCCCTGACGCTTAAAGAAAGCTATACATAACAATTCTGGCATATTTTTTCAACCAGGATACTAACCGCCTAACATATACTCATAAAGACTCTCTATAAATCCAAGATAGTATCACAATGATCAGCAAAAGTCCGATATTTTCCCTAATCGTGTCCTTTTCTCATCATGTTTTTTATCCTCTTTTGTAATCCGAAATAGCAATTCCTAGCGGTTCAGTATAATCAAGTTCACACCACCTAAAAAACTTGCAACCAACCTGCTTAAGAAGAACAAATTCACTATCAAATTGAATCTTGAAACTACAATTTACACAAAAATATGTTTTAAACGGAACCATACCCGATTATCTTCACATCCAAGAAACCAACGACCTGTATTGTTTGCGACCAATAAATCTTCATTATAGCTCTTTTTCTTCCACAATCACAAAAAAAAAATTAGAGTCATTTACACAAAATATGAGCCACAAATCTTCTAAAGAGAGGGAAAAAATTCTGATTGGAAATAGAGGAAAGATACTTTAATTTTGGTAATTTTTTATTTGGAAATATAAAGTATATATACAAAAAGGAATTCATTAAGGTAATGTGTCCATTTCTGCTTTTTTAGCGTTGTGGCCTTTAAAATAGTCAGAACTAGCGCACAAACGTGCTAAAACAGCTCTTTTTCCATATAGGATTAGCGTGTGTATTTATCTAAAAATAGGATTTGTAAGTGCCTTTTTGTGCAATGTGAAGTTTGAGGTCATACTTAAAATTTGAAGCCAATTTAAGGGCAGTATTGTTTATGCAAACTAATTGTTTATTTTTAAAAAACACTTCAAATCGTTAAACTTAAAATGAATTTTAGCTGCGACGCTACGCCATACGACATAAGTGCTCTGGTACAAGGCCGATGACACTAGTTTCTGATCTGTACGCTTCATCCCACACTAGGCTTTTAAATAACTCAGGTACAAATAGTAAAAATATAAAAATCAAAATGCTAATTTTGAAATTACAGCGAATAATTTGCAAGTCAGTAACAAATAATTCAACTATTTTGATTTTATTTGGGGAAAACTATAGTCAACAAAATGTTATTGGACTCCCCCAGATAGTACCATGCCCAAATTAAAATTAGAAGAAAAAGATTATATAAGTTTTTTACATCCAACTTATGAATATGAATTTTCATTGTTTACAATACAACTTACTTGACTGATATATTATATTATATATATATATATTAATGTATGTCAATAATTAACAATTAAAAATATTTTAAGTGGAGAATAATATATACCTAAATCTTTGCAAGAGGGCAACACCTAAATTCATATTGCATTCTTGACAAACATCCCCATTTTCTTTTGATATCTTCCTCATTGTGCACTTATTGCAAACAGTTAAAGAAATATTAAACATAAATTAATCAAATATACTTTTAAAAAAACTTAAAAATAATGAAATTTCTCATGTAATGAATTCAAATAAAAATTAATTACATGACAAATTTTATTTATTTATGGGTTTTTTTTGCTATGGAAACTTGAGTACGTAAGTTTAATATTGTGTAATAGTTTGCAAGCAGAGGGCATAACGCTTAGATACAAAAGGAAAACGGGATGTTTTTTCAGAATGCAATATGGATTTAGGTATTGCCCCCTTGCAAAAAATCATGTATATATTTTTCTCCACTTAAAATATTTTTGTTCGCTATTTATAGGGACATATATTTTTATTATCTTCCACCAAGTAAGTTTTATTGAAAAAGCATAAAAATAGTTTTCATAAAGTTGAATGAATAAAGTTATATACTTCTTTATCTCTTTTTACAGTGTATGAGTTACTATTTGGGGAACCAAATAATATTTTCTTTTAAGTTATGTATACATTGTTTATACTCCCTGCACACTATTTTATGTTAAAGTGTTAATCTTTTTGGTGTCCAACAATATTTTACGAAACAAATTTTTATTCATTAGAATTGTTTTTTGGAGTGCTTTTCGTGTAGAATTCAAATCTACACACATTTTATTTTTATAAATTTAATGATTTTATATCAAAATTCATAATTTCAAGCACAATAATTTCACATGTTATAAGTAAATTTTCAAATACAAGTACAAAAATATGACTCTAAGCTATATCCTTAAAGGAATTGAACATTTCCTTATAATGATTAATTTTAATGCCAGATCACTAAATGTAAGGGATCAGAGACATATTCTCAAGTAAAAGATATTCATATTAATTATATTGCTGACATGCTGGTGGATAATTCACCAGCCCCTCCTCCTTCTCCTGTTGTTGTTTCTACAAACTCAAGGAGAAATGAGGATTCAATATCTTCTACAGAAAATAGTAAACCACTTGTTGGTGATCAAGTTCCAAATCAAACACACTCTTCTTTCTACCTATGTCTCGAACCTCTCCCCTTCCTAGTAATACGGATGGATTATTCATTAGAACTGATCATGATCCAAGTAATATAGCATTTTACGATCTAAGAAATTTGATTTTCTCCTTCTGCTAAAAACTTTTAGCAGCAAGAGCCAACATGATGATGTGATAGTGAGTAATCAATGATCCTGTCAGGACTTGTATTTATAGTAATATCCGTAGGAATCGAATTTATTGGGGTTGCCTTTTTTGAATTTTTTTCAATTGTTCATGCTCAATAATTATCTGCTTCATACATAATTGTCCCTTTATCTCTTACCTTGTGATCAGGCCAAACCTACCATTCATGAGTTTGATCATTTATTTTTCACACACATTTATCCGTACAAATGAATGATATTATAGTTTTGTCTTCTTATTGACATAAGCCTAGAGTCAAAATCTTGTACTTGTATTTGAAAATTTTACTTATAATATATACTTTACTTTATCTTGAATTAATTTAAATGGTACGGAGTACGATGATTAAAACGTATCAGTTTGACTAGGAATTCAGGCATAAATTCTTCAACTTTTTAAAGTAAAAATGTATACACAAAAAGTACCACAAATCAACAAAGCGAATAAATCAAAATATTTATAAAAGACATTGTTTGATTCCTCAAATTATAAGACACTTTTAACATGTAATAGGATAAACATAGTATAAATAATTATCGAAAAATAAAGTCAATATCAAACAACAATGGTTGCTTTTACATTTTACAAAAGAGTGGTGTATAGGTCAATTTTGATACAACCTTAACTTGTTTTTTTTAAGTAAATGGTATGTTTCATTAACATATGAATAAAAATAACTTTAATACCATAAGCATTTAGAAGAATAATCTATAATTTCATTAGAAAATTATTTTTCTTCTTAAAAATTAAGCCAATAGTCAACATAAGAAAGTGAAAATACGTAATTTCACAATTGATTCGGTTCAAATACTTTAAAACTTTTTTAAAAAAAATAATTAAATATTAAAAAAATATTGTATGTCAAGATAAAATACTATTCAAAAATAAATTGTTAAAACTACAATCAAAGAAAAAAAATGTTTGACTCTCTAATCAATAGTAAGTTCATATAAAATAGGACCAAGGAAGAATATGACTCTCTCTATTCTACTTTATCTTATACAATTATTTTATATTTTCAAATAAAATTTACTAATTAGAAATAGAGAAAAAAGAGATAAATCACAACATATAATAATTCAAAAATATTAAAAGACAATAAAAAAATAGAATTAGAGACCACCTGATTTTTTTGCGAGGGGACATATCTAAATATGTATGCATTTTTAAACAAACTTGCAGTTTTCTCTTCTTTTCCTTCTCATTATGCCAAATTTTTGGCAAACTATCAGACCATATCAAACACAAATAATCAAATTCCATAAAAAATGTGATCTAAAAATAATTATTTTTTTCACCAAAATTAATTATAATGAATAAACAACTACAAGTGAAAGAAAGAAAACATAAAATATTGAACCATATTGCAAAACTCACCTCTTCTAAAGTCATAAAATCCAAATTAATAATACCTCAAAATATAGTAATTGTGACTACAGGAATAAAAAACACATGTCAAAAATTGATCATTGTCCGCGCTCTAATTTTTTGCAAAATGGGTTTTTCAATCACGACCTAACACTCTTTTCGGAATTCACCTACTGTTTGAGGAAGTCCGCCACCTAACCTAACTACATCTAACTAAGTTAAACGAACCAGAGATCAGGATAACGGTTAAAATTACCTCGAGGGAAAGCTGTTAGGTATCTCTCGAGGTGCACAAATGTGGATCCCGATAGTATCTCATGCAACTTATGTGGGTTAAAAGTAGCAAGTAGGTCACTTCATTTAGGTTATTAAATTTAAACATGCCAGCTAGGTGATAAATAATATTAAAAACTTTATTATTTTATTTAATTGTTTAAGTATGCAGACTAGATGATAACATAATGTAAACAAAACAAGTATTAAGCAAATATAAGGGAAACGATAGATCAGATAGTACCAAGTAAATAGTCAATTTCCAAAAATTTTATTTTATATAGTAACCACTCTAAATAAATATAATTATTCAACACATAAAGGAAAAAAGGGAATGGAGACTCTAAAATACCTTACGAATCAACGCTCGGCTCTAATATAGAGAATTAAAAAATAGATGTTTGCGTTTACTTCTGGGAGGCAATGGTCATCATATCTGTAGGCCCTAAAGTACTCCCACACCACCATCACATGCAATATTCCTAAAGAGGTTCCAATAGCCCCCCTAATGTACCAAGGCATTAGACTCCTATTTAAGGGTTTTATACTAAATGAAAAAATAATGCCCTAATAGGCCCCCTGGCCCAAGTAACAATAGGACTAGCATTTAGCACATAATCTCACATCCACCTCTAAATCATATTAACACATTTTTTCAAACACACATTGTGAAGATCCATGTTCGTAGGTATGCAAACAAAAACCATCATCAATAAAGACTAAATAACACAATAAAATAATATTAACCAACATAATTTACAAGGTCAATGCTGGTTTTAGTGGCAAAACATTAATTCAAAACGCGACTTATGTACTGCATTTGTATGGGCAATGAGAATGCAGAGAAAGATTAGCTCTATTTTATGTGGCAAGATTTAAAGGTACAATATATACAGTTAAGATTATTTATTTTGAAGATAATGACAGTTTAATTTATAAGCAAACTAGCATGTCGGAGGGAAAGATAGTTATTAATTTTTTATCTTTTAGATAAAATGCCATCTACGGTGACAGAAAAGGCATAAAAGTACTCAGCTTATTAACATGCTAGAATATCATTATTTATTTTAGTAGGCCAAAATCGTGTGTGACACATAAAAAAAAAAAAAAAAACCAAAAAAAAACAAAAACACAAAAAAAAAAAAAAAAAAAACAAAACACACCCCCCACCAACACCAAAACCAACAAAAAAGAACCCCACCCAACCATATTTACGATTGTATCAAATACGAGAGAATTATCATATATTTCACATGCTGAAATTAATCTTAATAATACCTAAGAACAGTATTCTAAATGATTCAAAGGGGTCACACATATT